>PNEQ01100491.1:0-18010 GCA_003012365.1 Medauroidea extradentata | reverse complement strand
TATTCAATCGTGTTTCGCATCTATATTTCCTATTTGTAGGCACAACAATTTTATCCTTGTTATTTTCACTGTTTTTGCTGCCGATAAAATAATGCTACATTTTGCCATTCACTCCTGGTTTTTTCATACGATGCATGACAAAAATTTTTGCCGTTTCCGGAGACATCAACTAAGCCAAATACACATCACAACTTCATCGGAGTCGCAACAATATTTGTATTTATTCCTTGCTGTCGCAATATCAAACAACATAAAAAATTACCAAGTACCATGTGAAAAAAAGATAAATAAACGCATTCACTAAACCTCGTAAACATTCGCCTGCCATTTTCACATCTACTTCGATATACTCGAATCTTCCTTTCCCTGCCGAAAATCGGTTCTGTCGAGTCACTTACAATCGATTCTCGAATCGAAGGCGTTAATTAGTACGGAAACCGTTAAAATTGTGACTTCGCGATTTTAAACATTCGCGTCTTTACGCGTCGCGAAAATCACGTGTCTATTGAAATAACTAAAATCGTAGTTGTCAAAGTACCTTCCGATTTCTTGATGACTGACAACGAAACGATCGGTGGCTGAAAAATTCCCGCAGAAAAGACAAATTTCAAGTACATTTCCCGCACATTCCCGAGCCCGAAAAAATTCACGTACAGTTACCCGTACTTCCCGCAATTTCCCGATCGCTGGACACCCTGAGATATCGTAAATTCTTGTGTCCGCAACGTCCATTTGGGGATGTCATTTTGAAGAATGCCGCAGTAAAATTTATTGAAATATTAATATTTTTCAGCAAAGTGAAGTATTTTGAATAAATAGATACACTGGAAGCGGATACATGACCTTTCTTTGGCTCAAAATTAAGCAAAAACGTCGCTGGCAATACAAATTTTTGCGCCAGCAACGACCGTTTTTGTAAGTTATTTGCAAGAATACCGAAAAAGTTTTATTAAAATAGTAATGTTTTTCAGTAGAGTGAAGTATTTTGGATAAATATATACACTGGAAGCGGATATATGACCTTTCTTTGATATGATCTTTGAAAGAACTGTGACTCAAAATTAAGCAAAAATGTCACCGGCAATATAAATTATTGCGCCTGCAACGACCGTTTCTGTAAGTTATTTGCAAGAATACCAAAAAAGTTTCGTTGAAATAGTAATATTTTTCAGTAGATACATTGGAAGCGGTATGATCTTTCTTTGGCCCAAAATTAAGCAAAAACATCTCTGGCAATATAAATTCTTGCGCCTGCAACGGCGGTTTTTGTAAGTTATTTGCAAGAATACCGTAAAAGTTTTGTTGAAAAAGTAATATTTTTTAGTAGAGTGAAGTATTTTGGATAAATAGATACACTGGAAGCAGATATATGACCTTTCTTTGACTCAAGTTAAGCAAAAACGTCGCCGGCAATACAAATTCTTGCGCCTGCAACTACCGTTTTTGTGAGTTATTTGCAAGAATACCGGAGCAAGGTTTATACACTGTACACCTTTTCTGGTGTTTCAGTTGTAACTGTACAGAATTTTTTTTCAACCATACCCTCAGTACATCTACTGGGAAGGAGGATTCATTTAGTGAGGATATAAATGCAGCATGCTGGTCACCTGGGGGCCTATGCTCAAATTTTTAGTCGCATGCAAGTCAGAAGTCGAGTGGTGTTTTTTAGGACGTGGAGAAACATTTTTTTTTCCGCTTGTAACGTAAACTACTTGAAAACCGAATGGCAAAACAATCCCCATGTTCTGAAAAAAATCGCTCGGATTCCAACTTGCATGTGATTGAAAACTCAAGTGTAGGCCCCCTGTCATGCTAAGAGACTCAAATAATGGGCGATGGGATTTCAGAGACTCATGCAGTTATAAAGGGCTCAGTCTTTCAGAAGATGTGACATTCTGAATAACTAGGCCTAGTAACATACATACATAACTATTGACAACATCTCTAGCCCTACTGCCTTCTACAGTTGCTTGAATAAGATACTGGAACTTATCCTCTTTCTATTTGAGCATCACTGTGAATGCAACTAAACTGGCTACAAAACCCTAACTAATCAGAATCTATCTAGTAACTTCACCATTGAACTGTCTCAATTCTATTTTATGAAGCTTTAGTTTCTTTTTAATTGAACGATTGCTCGCAGTATCGACACAACTTTTAGAAAAAATACACTCAAATTTCTGACGAGCTTCATCTAACCAGTCGTAATATTCTGTAACACTTTCGTATTCTGTACCATATACAGAATCATCTTTCTGACATAAGGGAAGTTCCAATATTTTATCATCAACCTTTTTAAGCTTGGCACCACAGTGTTCTTATCTGACAAGTAGCAACCCTACCTTATTCCTTATCTGTATCAACCATCACTGCTTTGTATGTTTTCATGAAGTTCACTTACCAGTGCTCTGGATCTGAACAGCTTTTCCATGTTTGTTCTTGCTTGCGATGCAGTCAACTTAATGGTACAATGTCCTGTCACAATTGCCTGTAATGTTACATTGTACCCTAAACAACAAGATTGTATGAGTCGCGTGTCAAGATGGCCTGTAACTTGTCTTACATAATAATAATAACTTGTAGTTAGGCTGTCGCCCGGCGGCAAGCGTACTCATGCTTGGTCCCTCTCAATGTCATTTCTATAACCTCCAACAATCCTCTCCGACACCAAATCCTCCGTCAGCAAATTGCACTCCCTTACTAACCTCATCAATATAGTTAGACAGCCATGTAACCTTCCCTCCCCTTCCCCCATGTAACACTCATGTCAGTCAGTCCTCACAAGGGACTCCATCACTGCGGCATTAAATCTATGACTGTGGGGGCTTACCACGCCCTACAAATATACACAAACAGACAAGTAAACAAGCAAGAGGACAGTTTTATGTGTTTTTAACTCAATTACATGTGTTTTTATGTGCGAGGTCTGCCACATTGTTCCAGGCCACAACTCTGAGTCTACCAAAAGTCTCATGTTTGCCCAGAATTAATTCCATTACAAATGATGGACTGTTGCTCTTTACTATAATAATACAATATAAATAATGTAATACAAAATAATATATTAACAATCATAATAAGTTTTACACTCACAATTGAGCCAATGCTCAGTGTCTAACAGACTCCTCCCAATCCCCATACCACCAATCCTCTAGTCCCTTTCTAAACCTTCCAACATTGGACTGTAGTTTACTTGCAGGCCGAACTGCTCTATCCACCCTCCTCGTTCGTCACCTTATACAACCTGATCTGTCTTTCTATTCTCCTCCTGTTCAACGGTTTCCATCCCAATTCCTTCATCATCATGCTAGGCCTGAAGTTCCTTTCCTCCACACCAGCCTGAACCTGCCTTTTCCATTTATTAATCACCTATCTCGCTGCACTTCTCTTCACCTTCTCCAGCTCCAGCACCTCCACGCATGGATCCAACTCTGCAGCAGCATATTCGAATACTGGACGAACCATAGTGCAGTATGCCTTTTTCTTCACTTCCCCACTAACTCCGTCCAACACCCTCTCCAGCAGTCGTAAGGCCCTTCTTCCCTTCTTAAACACTCTGTCCATCTGCTTTGTCTGCTGTAGATTTGCCTGAATCACAATCCCTAGATTTTTATGTGGCGTCCTCTATCTTCTACCCATCCCATCTGTATATCCCTCTTCTCACCACACTCTTCCTAGTAAACCTCGCCAAATTGGTTTTACGCACATTAATTTTCATTCCGTTCTCTCTCCATGACAACAACCATTCAATATCTTCATGCAATTTGCTTCCATTTTCCACCTTTATATACAGTACACAGTCATCTGCAAACAGTGTTATTTTTCATTAAATCCTGAATCCCATGTCATTCACCATTATAGTGAACAACAAAGGCCCCAACACACTTCCCTGCAGGACTCTAGCCTCTCCCTCTTCGGACATTGCCTCCAGCACTTTCACCCTCTGACTTCGTCCCCTGAGAACCTCAATCCAGTCAACCACCATCTCGTCATCCAGCAGTCCTTCCACTTTTCTCATCAAGATTTCATTGGGAACTTTGTCAACGCCCTTCCTGAAGTCTTTGAAGCAGGCATCCACCTGCTTCCCCCATCAACTGCTTGAACCAGATCCTCCATCAAACCTGTCAACCGAGTCTCACGTGAATATCCCTTTGTTCTATGAAGTATGCTGTTGGAATTTGGAATTACAAATGTTGTAATATTTGCTGTTAATGCTCTAAATACATTTTCTACTGTTTTTCCATGACAATGAAAACAAAACAACTGTCCAAAGACAAAAGAAAACCATGTATACATAAAAAACCAAGTGAATAACATAATACGACTCAACATTCCGCCCACCTTGTCAATTTCAATTGACAATTTAGAACAGGCTAATCAAACAATTCACCCAACTTGAAATTGTTTCACTTGTACTATTTTTTAAAGGTAAACAGCCTGCTAGTCACTGAATGGCAAAGGCACAATTTTGACGACTGGTTGCTTAACTTCTCCGGAGACAGTCTGCACAGCTACTGAAGGCACACAATCATCCGAGCCTGAGAAGATGTTAGTGGTGCAACCCAGCCTCCATTGATGGATCTGCATGTGCTCTTCCTTTAGAATGACCATGTCTCCAACCTGCAGGTTGGACTTTTTTGTCCACCATTTTGGCCAATTCTGAAGTCTCGACAGATTCAGATGACCAGCATCGCCAAAAGTGCTGAACTATTCTTTGTACCATCTTCCATCTGGCCGCATTGTTGAAATTTATATCAGGTTGCTCAAGATGTGACAGTGCCAGTAACGAGTCTCCAATAAGGAAATGGCCTGTAGTAAGTGCTGAAAGGTCTCTAGAATCACTGTACATTGCCGTAAGTGGTCCCGGGTTGAGGCAGGCCTCACTCATAGTCAAAATGGTGTAAAATTCTTAAAAGGTGAGGCTAGCACCTCCCACAACACGATACAAGTGATATTTCATGCTCTTAACTCCATCCTCCCAAAGCCCTACTTGGTGAGGAGCTGCAGGAGGATTAAACCGCCAAGAAATACCCTGACCACCAAGGTAGTAACAGACTTTTTGTTGAAGCTCCGGTGACTGGACCATTGCAAAAAGTTTCTTCTGCTCACGTGCCGCTCCAACAAAGTTGGTACCGCAATCACTAAAAATTTGTAGAGGCCTTCCAGTTCAAGCAATGAAACGCTTGAGCGTGAACATGAATGCTACTGTGGACAGGTCACTAACTAGTTCAGTGCATGTGGCCTTGGTTGAAAAGCATACAAATAGGGCTACATAATCTTTAAACTTAATTTTGCTGCGTCCCTTGCAGTTACTCCGAAGCTGGAACGGCCCTGTGTAGTCAACCCCACAACGTAAAAATGGATGTGAAACACACTCTCTTAGTGCTGGAAGATCGGCCATCATCTGAGTAGCAGTAGTTGCACGCTGACGACAACAGGTCACACGTGCCTTCAGAGTATGGCGAATAATATCTCTGCACGAAAAATCCAGAATCGTTGTTGCAAGACAGCTTGCACCAACCGAGGTCCTGCGTGAAGATTTACATGTTCATACATTATTACTAGCTTGGTCAACTGATCATGGGCTGGTAGCACTGCAGGATGATTTTGCTCTTCAGGAACACATGATTTCCGAATTCGACCGCCTACCCTAACTACACCATTTTCATCCAGAAATGGAGCAAGGCTTGCGAGACAGCTCTTTGAATTAAGCGGTATGTCACATGTAATGTCATCACTAAAGCTTTCTTTCTGCACAATTCTCACCCAACGAAACAGTGCTACTTATAGTTCACTCACAGTTAAGGAATGTAACAGCCTGTCATTTTTGGACTTCCTGCAGTTGTTTGCAAATCTCAAGCACCATACCGTCACACGTTGAAGTTTACTACTTAAGAAAGACCACCTATTCAGCAATGCAGTTTCAGGGTTTGTGCATACGTTAAACACTGTTACCTTTCTCTCGTGTTCCATTAAGAGTTGATCAGGCTCAACTCTTTCACTGGCTCTCAAGGGACCGGGATTCTGCAACCATGGTGGACCAGACAAGCCAGACAGACCAGCCAAGGTAAGATAGTATGGAGGGAGGCCTACAAGCGCACATTATCACTTCAACCACGGCCGTGACTTCAACTAAACAAAAAAAAAACAGGAAAGGTAGACCGAGATTTACGTTACTCCTGGCTTTGTATTCTAACAAAGAGGCCCTGGAAAAAAAACAATTTCTCGTAGGAAACATTTAAAATGGTTGAATGATACATATCTGGAGGAGACTAAACAAATTGTACATCAGTACAAGAGAGATTGTGGTGTGATGTGTAGAACTGCAAGCTGCAGCTGACAAACTGACTAATCTCATTTCTGTTACATAAAGTAATTTAGACACTTGTCCGATACGTAACAATTCATGGTCTTAATGCATTGTTTTAATATTTTTTGTGCTTTACTTTTGGTTGTTTTTACTCCCATTTAACTCAGTTGAACATGATCAGAATTTTATTGCTTTTTAGTGTAACAACTTGTGTAAGAATAAAGCTGTAAATTACATGTTCTATGATTCAGTTTATATACATAAAATAAAATTTCAAAAATCTGTAGTGTTAAAATGAGTTCAATTATTCCTGTACAGTGATCCAAAAGGATTGTTAAGTACAGTACCATATCTGCTCTCGTATAAGAGGAAAATTGTTTTTGTGTCTTTGGAACTCTGTAGGTGAGCGTAATTATCAGGCTAGCAGCTGGCTACAGACACTGTGACATGCTGATGTTAAGCAATTTTTCACGTAAACATCTCGTGAGTTGCGTATGGTAATGTGTGGTGTTTGTGTTACTGTTGAAACTGTACCGGTTGACCTTGACTACTTCAGCTCGCGCTCTACCTCCCTAGCTTATCTCCAACAATTATCTCACACACATGCACGCACTTAGACTGTTGCCAGCCAGACGAGAGAACGGAGTGCAAAGAAGGGAGTGAGAACTTTTATGTGGTCGAAGGGTGCCTTGGAGCCAACTTCTAGCACAGATGAGAAAAGATCAGCCAGAAGTAGCATAAAAAATAAATAAAAAAGAATCTGCCAGCCCAGGTTGACATTCTTTTATAGTTCTCCACGTTACAGTGATAATTTCCCCACCACCCCCTCCTGTAAATTGATACGTAAAAAGCAGTATATATTGCTGCCTCTTTTGTGTGTAGAAATGATAACGTACTGATTTCCTCAGTGATTGACTGATCACCCCTCCTCCCTGGACGCCCCTCGATAACACAGACAAATTGTACCTCTGACAGCTTGTCCCCCTTTTTAGTCAGAGTTATCGAGGGTTTACTGTATATGGGAATGGTATTTTTATGAGGAATGAAACTTTATGGCAGTATCAATAACGTAATAAACATAAGATGGTGCCGAGTATGGATACACATGGCAGTAGTACAGGAAGAAATAAAGTTTTAAATAATACAGAGTGTGGAAATTGTAAAAAAAAGTTGTAAAGAATGGAATTTTATGTGATAGATGTGATTTGTGGCACCATTTCAGTAAGTGTAGTGATGTAGATCCAGACAAACATGTGGAAGGTGACTTGTTCTGCAGAGAATGCTCAAGCAAAAACCATGTTCTAGCGAAAGATGACGAAAATAGATTGTTGGAAATCCTACATGAAGAAATTGAGTCACTCAAAAAAATGATTAGCATTCTACGAGAAGATCTGCACAACAAAAAACAGGAACAACTTTCACAACAAAGGAGGAACTTGGTCAGAAGTAGTATAAAAACACAAGGCTAGAGAAGTAAAGTTACTGCCACGAGCTGTAAACGCAACGATTACGGTGCAGAATAAGTATGAAATACTTGGCAGGAATGAAGACTGTAAAAACAAGCCTAGTCAACAAGGTATTATAGGTCCTCAAATTTCCAAACAACATAAAGACAAAACTATCATGATGTATGCGGTTAGCCAGGGTAGAGGGCTGGCCGAAAAGGTCAACTGCCTAAACAACAGTGTTCAAACTCAAGTTGTAAGTAGGTTTACTCATATTGATTTTAGAAATAAATCTGTGATACAGCTGCCCTGGATCCAAGTGGGAAAAAACTAGGTAATGGCCCTACCATTCATGGCAAAATTTTATATAATAAATGTTCAGGGCCAACAAATAAATCTAAAAAATCTAAAGTGAAGCATGACAACTTAAAATCTTACAACAGTTTTAAGGGGTATTAGTCCCTAAATAAATAATGTTAAAATGAACTTGAAATTATTCATTTTGTAGTAGACATAAATGACAAGTATTGGGGAAACTTTTTTTTTTTTTTTTTTTAGTGTATGTTTTGACACTTTAAACGAACTTTGCATACTAATTTCGCAGCCCTGACAGCCAGAATCAGAATAAAAATTTTTACCAATTACTGCATTCACTTGCTAGATTAAAGTACGAGGAATTACGTGTCACACATTCGGTTTTTAAAAACAGTTGTTTGAAACAGTTTACTAATGCATTTTGCATGTTAAGGTAAATGCATTTTTTCATAATTTTTTGTTATGTAATTTCAGTAGCAAATTTAGACACTTTCACCAACAATTTGAAACAAAAATACTACACCATATCATACCGTTACATTTAAATGAATTTTATAACCAATAATTTTGCAGTTTGTTAAACTGGTTCACGAAATGTAGACATAAAATTAAATGTATGTAACAATGTGTTAGGTTGACTAAAAGTTCCCTGTGAAGGGCTTCCGTCTGGTGAGAAAGACAAGAAATATTTGAACTGTACGAAAGCATGTCCCCCCTTACCTTCTCCAACTTTCGGACAGGACCTGTCATATACAGTTGATAGAAGGGTGGGGAGGTGGGGCGTGAGACAGCAGTACCATGAGAACGTGGGAATAAAAATGCTTACAGCCAGACTGGCTTACACTGTTGCCATATCTTTTGAAGGTTTTCACAAGATCAGTACGGCCTGCCAGCAGTGTAGACAGGCTGCTGAGAATGTGAGTTCTTTAGTGTAACGCTTTCCTCTAAGGTCTCTATTATTTATATTCACTTTATTTACAACATATTTTACTGCTAAAATAATCTTTTTAGCATTATTTTTAAAGAATGTTTTAAAAAGATTAACAACAGTTAGTCAGATGAAACCACAAAGTAGGAGTGTGGCATCCTGTTTGTTCCTTAATAATGATATTAGTTTACCAGGAAGAAATTTATGTGTGTAATAATTATATTTCATAAAAGTTTATTATATATCACTTTTATGTCATCCGTAATGAAAAGCAAAGATTGAATCATTTATAACTTTTCGAAACACATTTATGTTTCTTTTATTTTTTGTTTACTGAGGAAATTAAACAGTAGCGTAATTCCTAAACTGAACACGAGTTGTGTTGCTAAGAGTAGTTCAAATACCTGCGTGTACTTGAAATTCCCACTAACCTAAATTACAAACTGGTAAGTTTGGACACTGCTAAAACGTAAAGTGGTGCAGGTACAAGCATAATTATCACGCTTGAGTTAAATTTGTTTCGAATAGAAACTATTTTTTCAAACGAAATTTGAGGTAGTTCAAGATATGTTTCTGAAAGACACGCAGTAAAATTTGTTTTAAAATTCAACAAAGTATAAATGGCATAGATTTTCGAGGAAGGCGTTACACTGAAAAACACAGTACCATATTTACTCGATCGTAGGCCGACACCGAATGTAAGCCAACCCCTAACTTTAAAAACATTGGAAAAAAAAAATTAAAATATGACACCAATTATAAGCCGAATTTTGAAGGTCCTGCGCACTGAATGATAATGGCAGAGTTTAACGGCCCTTTAACCTCTCAGGTCTTCAGAGCCAATGATGATTTTTCTTCCCGCCGTTTGACGCGAAGTATGGTAGGTAAACAAGTGGTCGCCAAGCGGGCGAGACACGTCATGCGAGATGCAAGGAATGCTGGCGCGGCGTGGCTCGGCATAGCCCGGCGCTGTAGTTCGACACGACACTCGGCATGTCCTGGTGCAGTAGGCAGACTGGCAGCTGGCCGGCAAAGTGTAAGGAAACTGTAGCCGTACCCACTCCCAAACACTTTTTTTTTAATTAGAAATAATGTGCGGGTGGTAGATAGGTAAATACGGAATTAGACCTTTAATGGAACCGTGAATTTATTATGTGAATGCGCTGGCATAAAAAATTACTTTAGTACCGGTATGTTAGATTAAACATTTCCTCTGCATATTTGCTTACTTTTTTTTAAACTCTGCTGTATATTGTCTTCTCTTCATTTTGAAATTTAGCAACCACGTATTACGTAACTAGGTACAAGCAGCAAATACAGCGGTAGCGGTACCGTAGCAGACAGGCACACGTGTACCGCAGGACGCCTTGTGACTACACACTGCCAGATTGGTACGCTCGCTCCAGTCCGAGGGCCGGCCGGCGCGGTGAAGTCACCTGTCGGCCGGCCGTGATATTGCTAGAGATCACACTTCGTCAAGTAAAAACTACAAGTTTTTATGTATTAGGTTCACGTTTACGTCCTTATCGGTACTGATGAAAGTGTACTGCCTATTTTATAAACGTATTTATATTTGGTCGAAACTGTATGTAAAATGGTTGAACCCAATTGTAAGCCAAGTGGGAATTTTTAATGTTCCAAAACGGTAAAAAAAGATTGGCTTACAATCGAGTAAGTACAGTATATATAACACTTCACTATGAATACATATAGTTTATTGTTTATTTTTAACATTAACTTTGTACTTTTTTGTATAAACAATAAGACAGAACTTCATTTATGCAAGACGCCACACTTAAAAACACACAATTTACTTTATATTAGTACACTGCATTGAAAAGCACACCGTAACATTTGTTTTAATCATAAACTAAATATTTTTATGCAAATTTTTAGACAAGTAATACAGTGAAAAACATTAAGTAAAATTTTTCGCGTTAAAAAAAACGCTTACAAATTTCACTCGAATACAGTACTGTTCCTATTTTAATAATGATTTTGCTTATGCACTGTTGCTGAAAATAAGACGAGGCAATCACAATTTTAAAAAAAAATTTCTACCTCAGTTCACTGCAATACATGTGAAGTTTCAACTCTCACTTTCAAGAGTTCCTCAATTTCAGATTCGTGATTAAATTATTAAGTCTGATGAATGTCCTGGTAAACACAAATTTTCGCAGCGCTTTAGATTCTATGGACGGAAACTTAGGCAATAACGTTTGGAAAATGTGTTTTCACGATTCCTTTCATTTTAACTAAAGTCTGTCCATGACATAAGTTAAACAATCACTTAGCAGTTGCAACAGTCCACCAGGGCTTAGTGCTTCAATCCATCCTCCAGAAAAAATACTGCAATGAATATTTTCAAATAATTGCAAAATAGTACAAAATACTAATTTATATAAAATTTAATATTTCCTTACCATTTGGAGTTGATGAAACAGAATCATTTAGAACATTTGTTGGAAAATTGAGCTTCATATCCTGCGCTGTATCTCGGTACTTCTTTATCTTGTATTGAAATTTCAGCCAAGCCCTTGTCATTCACAGATGTTTCACTATTGTCTATGTCACGGTTTACACTCACAATGTCTCTGTTTCAGCATTTTAACCACACTGACAAACATCTGACTAGTTAGATATGGTAGATTAAATATTAAATTGTTAATTG
Source organism: Medauroidea extradentata (assembly GCA_003012365.1). NCBI lineage: Eukaryota > Metazoa > Arthropoda > Insecta > Phasmatodea > Phasmatidae > Medauroidea > Medauroidea extradentata. The sequence goes on along the minus strand of PNEQ01100491.1, from coordinate 6,341 downwards.
ATAGAATTTGGTTTTCTCTGTAGATGCCACTACATCTTTAAGAAAACAATTTTTTATAAACGCAATTAATTCTGTGAGAATTGTTGTGCTTTACACAGGGAAAAATTTTACTTACGTATAATAAATACCTATAAACCGACCTGGTCGGATAATATAGGTGGTTTTGATTTAAGGTTAGTTACATCAGTCACGATAAGGGTTCATTATCGTTCAAAAGTTTCACCTACTAACTTTCCTTTAAAAATGTCACTATTTCTCTCGTCAGAAAGTTTCAATTTAATTTTGCCAGTAATTTTTTAACCGCACCTATCGATGCAGAATACGTAGTAGAAACAGTAGTACTAATGAAATGCATATTCGAGTGAGAATGATATTTATAGTAAAGTATACACATTTAAATTTATTTCTACATTATATTACAACGCCTGTCGTCTGCTTTGTGCTTAATTTGTGTTACATCATGTATAAAAATGTTTTTTGGAAGATTTACGCTACATAAAATATTCCAGCCTAACATAACCTTCAGTGATCCTGCGCTATCTAGTCTCTGGCATATCGGCCGTATTCCCTGCCAGTACAGCAACCACTACCGTGTAATACGAATATTCCGTGCCAGAAAGCTTGGTGGTCTGTATGGCAGCTTACTTGACAGTGTGTATGGAGGCTGCTAAGGTATCGGGGGAAGGGAAATGGGCTTACATCTCGTCGACATCGAGGTCTTTAGAGACTGTGTCACGTAGAACTTGTAATTTATCATTACGAACACAGAACAATGCTGGTAAGGATAAATTCAGGTCAAGAAATTTAACATATTCATGTTTAAAAGACAAAAAAAAATCCTTTCATATAAGAGCCCATATTCTACGAATAGAATGGCCAACATCATAGAATTGAATTGCAAATACCAATGATCGTGAAACAGAGACACTGTGTTTATTTTCAATTTGCTTATAATTTAATTGTTAACCCGAGAATTAATAAGTTTCTCATAATAACATACTAGCCCGCATGAAAATAATATTTAAGCTGTAAAATAAGAATTGCATTATAACATGGCATATTTCATTTTTGCAGAATGAAAAAATTTTGTACGCGCGTCACTCCCGTCTAGTCGATTTATTTTTATGTAACTGCTTTTTTACGACTTCATCGACAAAATTGTGTAAAGTGTTAGAATTTATTCATTAGAGTTCACTCATAAATAATTCAAAATAAATATGTAAGGGTGATGGCACACTGCAGGCTTTGTTTACAGCATTTTCCCTGTACACGCTTTCAAAAAGATGTATCACATTTTATTACATTACTTTATATAATTTTTGCATTGTACAGCTAGATAGTAAATATTGTCGGATATTTGCTCGAAAATAATAAATAGCATAATATTTAATACATCCCAGCAAATTTCACACAATATTAACATAATTTACTATCTAACACTGTAAACTGAGTAGGAGAATAATATTTAGGGTACGAAAGGCCACAGAAGTGGGTAGTTAACCATCTCAAAAACTTGTTATGTGGAAAATATTGAAAATCCAAAACAGTAGTGCTCTATTCCCTTAAAATATCGCATGGAAATGGTATTCAATGGCAGAACATCACAACCTTGACACTTAAACTGGGAGCTCGTAAGCATCTGTATACTGAACCCTGATAGATTACATGAAATGAAGCCCATAACTGAAAAGCGACGAAATGTGAAGTGCCTGGGAAGTGGGGGTTTCCCATAAAGAAAAATCTTGCTGGACAACGGAAACGCCTGCCACATTTCACACATGCGAAAAATCAGGGACCGACCCTGCCAGGGATCGAACACAGATCACCTTGGTGGGAGGGAAAAAGCTCTGGCCACTATGCCAATTGTCACCAGCATGAAAATATTTAATTAAAATGTGCTTCTCGATACATTTAGCCTTAAGTTGACTTTCAAATATTCTCTCCTCATTGTAAGTAGTCCTTAAATCAACACTTTAGATGTATACAAATGTATGTAGGTATGTATACACACGCTGTTCTTCTGTACTTCTATTTTCTTAGCTAAAAAAAATTGTTAATTTTAAATTCCATATGACTTAATAAGTGCATGCCATATACAGTACTGAAGTAAAAAACCAATTAATATGAAGTCACATTTTCAAAATTTGCATTATTTCAACAAGTTTTGATGCTTGGGAAGGGGTAATGCATATATATGTGTCCTTCAAACGGGTTTATGAATTCCCAGCAGCGAAAATTCCACGCAATCCCACCGGGACTGAACCCAGTTTATATAAGTCTTTACGTCTCATCGACATCGAGGTAATTAGAGATGGCGTAACACAACTTTGACACAATGACAGAAACTGGCAGAAGGAACCATCCCAGGCCAACATCCCAGTTTATATAAGTTTTCCACTCGTTGTATGACAAAAGCTCCTGTAATCGAGTTTAATCCTAATGTAACAAAAAATAGGAACGTTAAGTTAATTTGAAAATACAATCTCTAAAAAATTATTTAACAAAAATTTTAACTATTTTTATAGCTTCCATTACTGATGTAATATTATCATCCACTTATGGAAGTTGTAACGTTTGCTTACTTCTGTTTACATGCTTAACCAGTTTAATAATTTTGGATCGTTTGGTACGTTTTTGTCCCTACTTAACACCTTGGCGCCACTTGGACATTTTTACTGAACACTTACACGATCTAGAAACCGCATATAATACACCAAATTCTGGAACACTGAATGTTACTTGGCTACAGTCCATGCGCCAGCTGAGTCCCAGGCGGGTATGCGTGTTTCGTCCGTAAACATGTAAATAATACGAGGCAGATATCATGTCGACATACATACTAACCGCAGTAACATCGTAAGTTCGGACATGTTTGCCTCTGTGTTACTGTAGTGTACATGACGTTTAGGAGGGACAATGCATACACGCCAGGGACAGAGCTGGCGCGCGCACTGTACATGAACTGCCTAGTTTGGCAACAATGGTACAGCCTACGAAATGAATGGTGTGAGGGAAAGAGACCGGAAACCACCCCAGGGGAGGGGTGTGTGTCAGGAAAGAGTAACAAGGGAAAATATGTAGGGGGATGTGAGGAGTTGGCTAACACCACGTGATCAAGTATGCGAGTGTGCTGCTCTCCTTTGTGAATCTGCGGAACTATTTCAGCTACAAAGAAAAATGATTCTCTAAACACACAACAGATGTGTAAGTATCAGAAACCTGCTACAAGATACAATATCCCTTAATGTAAATATAGATGAATGTTGCCTCACTGAAGGAAAATTATATAACACTAAGTTTGTAAACATAATACATGTAAACATACAGTCAGTAAGAAATAAGTATTTAGAATTGACAGCATCATTAGAAAGTTTGAATAAAGAGGTAAGTTTGTTATGCCTCACAAAACATTGGTTGAACCCGCCGGAGGCAGAAAACAGTGTAGTTCAATCCAACTATGTATTTGGTTGTTTCTGCCTATCGTAGAGAAAAAGGGTATGGTGGTTGCTGTATCCTGGCACACAAAAAATATGTACCTTGCTGTAAATAAGTTATGCTAATGACTTCTGTGTTCGTAGGAAATTTGAATGTGTAGCTGTTAGTGTCAAAATCAATTCAAAAAGTGTATTTATTGTTTGTATTTATAGGTCTCTACATAGTGCAATAGGAATTTTCTTTAATAAGTTTGAGAAACTATTGCATTTACTTTTTAAACAAAATGTTACTAAAAATATTGTAATATGTGGGGATCTTAACATTGATTTTGCAGAGAAGTGTAATGAAAACGAGAGGCTCCGAGAAGTGCTGAATACATACAGCTTGGTGAATAAGGTGTGTGGTCTCACACGTACAACAGGCAAAACTGACACCTCAATTGATTTATGTTATATCAAATGTCTCTGCCCTCATTGTACTTAATGTTGATCTAGGACTATCTGACCATCTTGCCCAAATTATAGGCATTCCATTTCAAGTGACACATTTTATGTTAAAAATTCCAAATCTAATAACTTTCAGAACATTTAGTGAGAGACAAATAAATTGTTTCATCCATACACTGTCCAATAACACATGGGAAGAAGTGTATAGGTCATTCGGAATAGAGTGAGCACTAAAGATTTAACCTTTGAAAAAAATCACTAGCCATTACTGCATATACATCACCACTAACAAGAGTTACTTTACTGCTTGTATGGTTGCCAGCGGTTCATTGCATGTAGTTTCGTGTATTTTCCTGTTTGAATACAACATTAGTGAAAGAACAAATGATGAAATCGACCTTTCTGTATTTAATATACTTCAAAATATTTGCTTATGATCTTATTGACATTCATACTTACAGTATAATTAGACTCTATCGGTGCGAGAATAATGTGACGCTATCGCCGACCGCGAGTCATCTTGGTCGTTATCGCTTGTTCCGTGCTTCAGACAGTTCAAAACTCCACGGACAGGTGGCATCAGAGTTAGGTTCTCGCCGCCAAGTTGCATCATTTGCTGTGTTTGTCCGTTATGCGTATATACACATTCAAAAGTATTGAAAATTACTTTGAGTATCATTGCCGAAATTACGTGAAACCATCGGTAATCTGTAAATTATGTTTTACTTTTGCCAGCCTAAAAACAACATACTTTTTATTTCACATGTTAAGAAAATAAGTTATTTATTGTTTCTGAAGTGCATCGTCGTTGTTCGTGGCAGCAGAACTGAACAAAACTTGAATTATTTAATTGCGTGTGTCATGTATGTTTTAGTAGCGGGTTTGCGTTACAAATTCAAATACAATATGCCCTCATTTACGAGATTTGTAATGGCAATAGTGCGTGTTGTTTAGATTAGTCGATGGACAGAAACAAGACATTAACTCGTATGTACTATTATATTCAGCCCCCGTGCATTTAATGAGTAGATGTTGTAGCTAAAATTTATCGGAGCAGTTTAATGTAGTTGTAAACATTGCACGACCCTATGTAAATAAAAGCACGGGGCGTAATTTGTGTTTACATTCGGCGGAAATATATAAACTGGCAGGAAATGGAAATTTATCAGGGCTTTTTTGAGCGTTCACTTTATTCCGAATCACCTATATGAAAGTAGTAATGTAAATATTGTAAATATGAAGTTCAACAAATTTCTAAAATTCTTTGGTAATTGGTTTCAGTTAAATATTTAGAATGGGCACACAAAAAAAAATCACTGGATAACAGTAAAAGACTAAAAGAGCTTCACTCTCTTCTAAAGCATTACAAAACTAATTATGAACTTTTAAATTATTACAAATTATATAAATAAATTTATAAAAAAGTTTTGAAAGGAGCAAAGAAGCTGTATGCAAAATCATTACTTGATGGAAATGTAAATAAAGTTAAAACACTGTGGGTGGGAAATAGTAAATAAAGAAACTAAACCTAAAATAAAATTTCAGGGAATAAAAAAAAACTAAAAACTGATAATGAAGAAATCATCTCACTGGCAGAAAAAACCAATTACTTAAATAATTCTTTCTTGAATATTATTACGGAGGTACAAAATAACAACAAGGATGTCCAAACTTCAGAGACTCTAATGACTAAAATAAAAAGAATCAATATGGACTTTAAAATGCACCCAGTCTCGGAAAAAGAGTTAGAAAGAACTATCGCATACCTGCCAACCCTCACGATTTACGAGCTAATCTCACGCCCTCACGACTCGTTCTGTATTCCTCGCGCTTTTTGCATGCTGAAATATGTTGGATTTGATTTGTACAAGAATTTTAGATATTGGATCAACGATGAATGTCATAAGTTATGAAATGTTTATGTCGGATTGTTTGTTTACGTTTTTAGCGTATTTTTACATCTCGTGATTTGCCAGCTATGTTCAACTGTTTAAAACTATGGCTACTTGCCGCTAATCATGTTTCTTTTGTTTTTATTTATTTATTATATTTTAATTTCCACTGAGCTTTTTACATGCAGCTATGCTACAAGGCTATAGGAAAAAGTACATGATATTCGACAGAGAGAAAAAAAGTGTTCATGATACACATGAATGAAACATATAAACATACTCAATGTTGTACAGTATAGGCCATTCGGAATAAAGTGAGCACTAAAGATTTAACCTTTGAAAAATATCACTAGCCGTTACTGCAACATTAACAGTTACATTTTTGTTTGTATGGTTGGTAGCGAATAACTGTATATAGTCCCGTGTATTTTCTTATTTGAATACAGCATTAGTGAAACAACATCAATTGCAAACGACCTCTCTGTATTTAATATACTTTAAAATATTTATTTAAGTTCTTACTGACATACCTACTGACTGTATAATTCTATTTAATTAGCGGCAGTAC
>PNEQ01100490.1:0-18008 GCA_003012365.1 Medauroidea extradentata | reverse complement strand
TAAAGGAAAGAAAATAGTTCTGATTTGTATGAATTATATTAGGACAGCATTCTCATTAAAATAAATTAAACGAAAGCTATTTTAGTCCCGAAACTTTATTAAATAGGTACTAAACACATACTTGCTACATATACATTATGAATTCCTTACTTTACATTGGCTTTCATTACATGCCCGAGGCCCTTGAACAGCCTTAAAGTCCCATAGGAAAAAGCCTACAACGAAAACCTTGCACTCCTGTTTGTCGGGCTGCGATATTATTCTAGTCAAGCGTTGCACTCCGGCTCTTATTACTACGCTGTTCCCATTTGTCAAACGCGAAAATTTGAAACCGGTACACACTCCTCTTTAAAAAAAAAGGTTACGATTCGCTAATAGTAACAAAGTATACTGTTTCGTAAAATATATGCAGTTTACTACCAAATCATGAGTTTCAGCAACATTTGGACCCAAAATTAAATTCCGTTCTTTAGCTATGTTGCATCCGCGAGGCGAATAAAGTAGGACTACTTTACGTTTGTAATTCGCGTTGCGTTTGCGATTTTTGTCGAGCCGACGTCACAGAAGCTTTAATGTTGATTGGCTGACTAGTTATTTTGGTCGCGTCGCACACGTTGCGTCGCTTGTATCACGGTATTGTGATTCCAGCATAACGAAGACAACAACCCGTAACAGGCCAGACAGCACGCAAGCCTGCATTTCACTTGCCTTAGGCTTGCAAAAGCAAGCTTGCAGCAAGTTTGTTTCTTCCGGGCACCAGTATAGGTCTTTCGTAATAACTTTGTAAGCTTGTGGCAAGTCTGATGAGCAAGTCTTGTAGGAATTTGCTTGTTGGTACGACCACAGAATAAATAGTAGTATTATTATAGTACTTTAATATTATTTATTCTGTGGTAAGGTGTTTACATCCGCCATTTCCACCGAGTTGTGTTGTTTGTTTTGCAAATTGACATGCCATGTGACGAAGTTGGGTTATGTTCTTTTAAATTGTGTTCATGTTATTCTTATTTATTTCGCGCAGTGTTCCTGCTAGTTTTTAGAATAAACTTTGCTACTCAGGTATCGTATAAATGCTGGTAAGACAGACTTGCCGCAAGTTTGTTCTGTGGTAACTAGGAAGCCATCAGTTTCTTATATGTAGTCCTATTTCTTCATGACAAATTTGCAGCAAGCTTGAAACAAGCTTGCATTGCTGTCTGGGATTGACAAGCAACTGCGCAGCCTCGTCGGTAAGATTGGGCGGGCAGCCTGGGACAAATTAATAGTGCTTGTGCTCAGTGAAGGTCATGAGAGCTGGGGCAAGGAGAAGTTGATTGAAGTCTTGGTAACATGTGGTAGAACTGTACTGGTGACATATATTACTCCTTCCAGAGAGACATATTGTAGGGTATTCTGGAAGTTGAGAAGACTGCTAGGCCTGAGGTGTACTCAGTTCTGAACCCAGTTAGGTATAGGCTGTTCGGAATAAAGTGAGTACTCACGTAAGCCCTTCTAAATTTCTATTTTCAGCCAATTCGAATCTTTTCGCGCGTAACGGATAACGACAGGAAATGTCTAACCTCTCTGGACACGTCACTTGATGTCTGCGCGTGTAAGATAAATAGTGCAGCTCGTAAAAACATATATAGTATGATAAAAAAAAGTTTATTAATGATATAAAATCCAAATATGTTGATTTTAGTTGTTTTTTTTCTGTCTTATTCTTATTAAAAAGGAAAATACACGGAACTACACTCAGTAAATCGTTGCCAACCATACAAGTTGCAAGGTAACTATTATTGATATTGAATTATGTGCTATAACGACTAGTGATAGTTTTCAAAGGTTAAATCTTTAGTGCTCACTTAATCGCGAATGACCTATAGTACTGTATTACATTTGCATCTCCCCGGCTGGGAGAAGAAACTCTGGCCACTTTTGTTTTATGTTGGTCGCACTGTGGCAAGGTTAAAGCTCCTCGGCACTATGCCAGACTTTCCCCCTTTATGACAATGTATATTCATGACACCCAATTATTATTTTTGTGACAAACGTAGTTTGACAAATTGTAGTGACCGATCTAAGCGAACACAAACACTTCAAAACTACGTGAAACGGTCTACGGATTGAAGCATATAAAAACACACTATGAAATATTTTAGAAGTAAAAAAAAATGCAATAAGATTAACAAAAAATTAGTAAATTTCAGATTTTTTTAAATACAAAAATTTATCGCAATGAGTTTTATATGCCTCAAGCCGTAGACCGTGACATGTAGTAATAGTATGAATTATTTCATTTCGTAATATGTATTGGTTTTCAAGTTTTGTATAAAGTAAAAATATCGAAATCTTTACTATGAAATGCCGTTATGAGGCCCGTTCTTCAGTAACACGCAAGCGCAAACGTATCACGAATACGCGAACACAAGACACTCAGCGTGTGTTCTACAATGGGACGCAAGCGGACACGGATACGTATCCGGAAACAAAAGAGAGTTGGCCAACTAATTTAGTCTTTCGCCACCATTTTTGTTTACAACGCTTTTACACTTGAGTTTTCACGTTTAATAATTAAAGTCGCCTTCGTGCACTGTATTTACAATTTATTATTATTTGTGACTTCAATACTACGGAACACTTTCCGATCGGTACCATTTGGAAAATTAAACATACGAAAAAAATTGATTTGCAAAATATTGACTGTTAATTATTATGTTAAAATTATGTGGACGTTAACATTTATATTGCTATAGATGAAAGGTACAGACCTTGCTATAATATTTAAAAAACATATCTAACTACAAATAATGTAAAATTCATTTTTAATAATGTCGGAATTTCAAATGAGAAATACCTTATTTTTCGTTTCGTAGGTTGCAAGCCCGTACGTTTACGAATGCGTTTTCGTGCATTGTAGAATAGAAAATGTGTTTCATTCCGTGTGCTCGTTTCGTTTGCGTGTTACGTGTCCGCTTTCTTGCGTTTCCGTTTCACTGTAGAACGACCCTAAGAAAACTGGTTACAGTAAATTTTTTGTAAGGGCAAAATTTACTCCCAAGTAACGTCTATAAAACTAACATATGCTATTTCATACAAAAATAAAATTGCAATTTCTCCCCACTTACACCCTTAACCCGGGAAGGTTAAGTGTAAATTTCCTCACCGGCAGGAAAGCTAACCCGAGACCCTCTTTCCATCTACCAGTAGCTCTGACCAAGGAACCAAACAGTCAGACGTACATGTATAGAGCAAGAGACTATTTATACGTTAGTATATAGGCTGTGTCATGTGTTGGTAGCCTGAATAAGTAAATATGCAGCAACTTTATTTATTTCAATGACAATAAAGACATCCATCCCGTCAACTGCAACAGTAAAGTGAAGAAACCTGTGGCTGTGGGTAGTTACAAGAAACTCGGATCGGCCTTGAATGCCAGTTAACCCACGCACATACATTATAGCCTGATAGCACATTGCCCTAATTGCAACTCCTGGCTGTTCAATTAGGAAGAAGATTAATCATTATCTTATCGCATTTCCACAGTCACGAGATACCACGCCTCATCACAGAATATCGCCACACATCTCATCACTTCGAGCGATCGATGTCTTGTCGGCTAGCATCGCTCATACTCTACGAATGCAGCAAGAACAGGATAAACTTCATGAATTAATTTTATCTCAAGCCAGATTTCGAACCCATGGCTGAAACATTTCTGCCACGTTTTCAGTTAGACCGCATTTAATAATAAATGTTCTGGAAATATCTGAACCAATAGCAATCTTACAAAAAATGGCAAGGATCTAATCTTGTGGAGGTTACTCAATAGAGTTGAACTTTTGAGGCATTGAGCTCACGCAATTCACTTGAACTATTGCACTTGCGATATGCTCAGCTAGTCTTTCGTTGATCATCGGGGAGGAATAATTAAGGGTGTTCACGTGGCAAAAATTCAAAACTTTATATTTGCTTGGCATAGTGTTAGTTTTATAGACGTTACTTGTGACTACATTTTCCACTTGTAGAAATTTTTTAGCTCTCATAGTTTTCCCATAGCGACATGTCAAAAGTCAGAATTTGCAAGGTTTAACAAAAACCAAGTGACTTACTCGAATTAAATAATTTACACTGAAATTAGACATAATGGGCACTATGCTAAAAGATTTTAAAACAAAGAATGGAATTCCTTTGTACTTTAAAAAAAAAATCCGAAAATGACGAAAATTTACCTCATTTATGGCAATTTTTAAAAAAGACAAAATTACTTTCTTGTGTGTTTTTAATTCTTTTAGCACAGTGCCCATTATATCTAATTTCAATGTAAATTATTTCATTCGAGTAAGTCACTTGGTTTTTGTTAAACCTATGTTCTTGTAACTTGCAAATTCTGACTTTCGACATGCCGCTATGAGTAAACTATGATAGCTAAAAAATTTCTACAAGTGGAAAATGTAGTCACAAGTAACGTCTATAAAACTAACACTATGCTAAGCAAATATAAAATTTTGAATTTTTGCCACGTGAACAACCTTAACGCTTGATGAAATGGTAATCCACAATGTGTACCCATCTTCGGACAAGGTTACATGGTGTATGAGGGAAGGCTGGGATGAAGGTTGGGCCGGCTACTCGACATGTCTGTTGCCCTTCGACCCAAGGAATGGATGAGGTGAGATGAGCGTGGAGCAGCAACGAATGAGTGAAGCGGGGGGAACGGGAGATCCCCGAGAAAACACGCCCGCCACGTGTCCCTCGCACCACCGCGATTCATTACAAACATATAACCAATCCCGTTTATGCGTGGAAAAATTGAGCTGAGTTCACGGTGGTTCTCTCCTCCGTATTAAGGCCTTGTTACGGAGTTTTGCAGTGATTTCGAAAATATTTTTTTTTATTGCTACCTAATACTCATATCGAAATTTCACTGCACAGTTTTGACACTTATATGTTAAAATTTGTAGCTGAATTTTTTTTTTTTGTAGAATTATACTGAACGGTTTTTTAGATTTCATTACCCAAAGTACCACGTTTTTCGTCGTGAAAATAAGCAAAAATGAAGGAAATAATTTTTTTTTTTTTTGCTGGCGAATGGTGCATTGTTTTTAAAAAAAATGCGTCCACAGTATTGTGCATCGTGTGATTGCACATTGACTGAAATTTTTTTTTCAAAACTTTTGGTTAAAAAAAATTGAGCTATTGGCACCAGTCTGAAAAAAACTGTAGAACAAGCACTTAATTGCGAACGTCGAATATTCCCGACAAAACTTGAGGTCGCTGTAACCGCGTCGCGACGCTTCGTGGTCCAACCTTGGTCTATCTCACTGTACTCCTTCCTTCCTTCCTTCCTTCCTTCCTTCCTTCCTTCCTTCGTGCGTCCTATTCCTTGCCGCCAAAACCCTGCTATAGGTCGTTCGGAATAAAGTGAGCACTAAAGATTTAACCTTTGAAAAAAGTCACTAGCCGTTACTGCATATGATTCAACGTTAACAATAGTTACCTTACTGCTTGTATGGTTGGCAGCGTATTGCAGTAAGTAGTTCCGTGTATTTTCCTATTTGAATACCGCAATACTTAAATAAAATGAACTAAATTTGACATAATTGTGTTTTACATAATTAATAAACTTTTTTTGTCAAACTATATAGGTTTCTATCGACTGCACAATTTATCTTAAACGCGTAAGCATTAAGTGACGTGTCCAGATAGGTTAGGCTGTGTCTCAAATAGCCCAGAGAGCACTCTCTCGCACCCTCTTGACATCACAGAGTGTACTCTCTGCTGTCCCAAATTCGAGGGAGAGTGGGCGAAAGGGAGAGTGAGCCAGAGTGAGCGACGATGCTCCCTCTCGCCCACTCTGCGGGAAGACATCTTCGTTTTCCTTCAAATTCAAACCATAACCTAAAAGTGGAACTGGAAAACGTGGAAAACATTTACTGTGAGTTTTCTGCACTAATTTATTTTCTCAGCTTTCCTTTTATCACGCTAGGTTGCAGTGCTTTGAGGGTGCATCCGAGGGTGTCTGTCTCAATTTAATTGAAGAGTGAACCAGAGTGGGCGAGAGTGAGAGTGTGGAGTGAGAGTGAACACACTCTCATTTGAGACCCGGCCTTAGACATTTCCCGTCGTTGAGACGTTGCGCGCGGAAAGATACGAATTGGCTGCAAAGAGAAATTCAACAGGGCTTTTTTGAGTGCTCACTTTATTCCGAACCGCCTATATTCGATCTCCTAGGCTTTAGTTATTTGGTCCAATAGGAAACAGCTTCTCTAGAACAACCCCTCCTATCAAAGACAGTAATCGCTCGCCGTTGCCTTATTTTATTAAACTCAAATCACAATTATTGATACAGAACTTGACAATTACTTCTCATGTCTTTATTTTATTTATACAACTATTTATGCTATGAAAACCATTACTATTTCTTTATAACCGTAGGTTCAGTCCTATAGGTTGGCATTCCTGCCCTCCCTTCGCCAGTCAGGCGGTTAAATCATGCTGTCTTGATTCTACTGCTTGTTTGCAGTATTTATTTCTGAAAGCTTAAACGAAAACGAAATAAGTTTGGCAGTTTTGTTTAAAATGTTTTTTTACGTGACAGCTACTTCTTTTCAAGACGAGAAATTATACGCTTTCAACTAATAAGTCATTTAACCGAAGTTTCGTATAGTTACATTATTAGCTAATGCCATAGTATGTACTGTCTGGAAAACATTAGCCAGCGTGGTAAGAAAAAAAAAGCGTTTTAAACAAAACTGCCGAACACATTCTTGACATCTGTTCTCATTTCAGCTTTAAAAATAATCATCGCGAAAACACTGGAAACAGGGGTGCATAGCGTGGGAGTGAGAGGCAAGCCAGAATGTCGCCATGACGGGAAGCTGCATCTGCCTGGTCCAGACTGATTCGAACCACGTAAATGTACGTTTCCAACTCTTGATATACATCAAAGTGATGATAGCTCCTTAGCAATTGTTTCTGTGGTATCTTGACGCGATACCGCGAATATTAAATGGTCAGACGACGGGTTTATTTAAATATTTACTATTTACTTCTTACGCTGAAGGTGATAGTTGTGACCATTTGCATGTCACACAATATCCAGCAGATCAAAACAAATCATTGTTAACTATTAATCATATAAGATGCGGTAAGTTTAAAAAGCAGTACCGAGCGAGGTGGAGCAAAGCAAAATCCCTTCCCGCGTTCGAGAAGACCCGAGTTCAAGTCCCGGTCCCGACATTTTGATTTTTGCTATACGGGATTTTCCCAAATAGCTATGCTGGGGTCGTTTCTCAACACAAGCCCTAGTCGATTAGTTACTATCGTGGTGTTTTGATTTTGTTAGGGTGCTCGAAACATTCAACTGCCCAAACCGCTGATCCTATAACCGTGAAAGAGGGTTAAAGAGGGTGAAATGTGTTTTCGAATAATCGTCGATGTAGCACGAACGGGCTGTCGTGATTTTAATAATACAAAATCATGTTAAGCAATTTCAAGAGTTTTCAAAGTCCAACGCTTAGACGGGTATATAAACCGTGAAAATTGTTTTCAGTTAATCCTCTAGATCTATCGGATTTCTCAACATAATATGTAATTTTTTTCCCATCAAAATGATAAACTTAAATACCCGAAAAGTGATTTCAAGATTATTTGAGAATCGACCCTCGAGGGGTAAAAAAGAGATAAATTAGTTTTTATGAGTCGTCTAAATAGCTCTTACCTAACGGGCTATCGCCGTTACTTTCTATTTCAGTTAGATACGTACACAACTATCTAAGGTATGGTTTCAAAAATTTCAAAATTTGATCCTATAGTGGCTGAAAATACGTTAAATGTGTACAAATGTGGTGTTTATTATTCTTACATACATATCGAACCTTTCGAGATATCGAAGTGCTCTTAGGTTCTGAATGATGATTATGTAAATACCCATAGCTATTTCATGATTTTTCCAAATTGGACTCCAAATGAATAAAAAAAGGGGGGAGAACGTGTGTATGTATGTATATATGTATACATATATATATATATATATATATATATATATATATATATATACACACACACACCTATACGTATGTAAAATCTAGGAAAAATCCTAGTATGCTTAAAAATAAATAAACGCAAAATCTAATAATCTTAAAATTTCCCACGAGTTTGTTTGTTTTTCGAGCGAGGCATATCGCGGTTACTGCCTTATATGGCGATGTCGGTACTTGCTACCCCCTCCACAGTCTGGCCAACTGCGAGAACTCCGCTCAGTGGGGGATATATCCCGTCAGTATCACGCCACCTTATCGTTCACACATGGCAGATTACTTGTTAATGTCTCTGAACAACGGTTTTATCACCCCTTGAGCGCAGACAACTAGTTTTATTGGCTTTCAGAGCACGTTACTTTCTGTGCTGTGGAAGTGGCCGTACCTGTGTTTTCCTTTGTGACAGCGGCACCGCTGCATGTAATTGACTTGTTAACGCTCCTGCTATAAAATGTAACGTGGTTATTCGGCGTTTTACTTATGCCTCGCTCTTTAGTTTTTTTTAACGCAATTTAAATGCATACATCAAAAATTCATTCTCACAGTTTTAACGCTTATCATATCACCGTTTGTATCTGAATTTTTCTGTTGCAGCTCAACAAACGGATTTTTAGATTTTTTTCCCCTGAAATATCGCACATATTTTGTTCATAAAATCAGCCAAAATTAAGCAAAATAATTGTTTATTAACAAACTGTAATAAAAAAAAACGCTCTGGCAAAATTTTGTATCGTATAACCGTGCACAGTCTCAAATTTATGCACAGCATTTGGTTAAAAAATATTCGAGTTACTTGCAATTGTTTCAAATAAATGAAAGATCATGGCCTTAATATTTGAGTGTGTAATCAACTACTGCGACTGATGTGGCGCCAGATGGCTGTAAAAACTGCCGTCCAATAAAACAGATTTTCTACGATAGCATTATCAACCTGCCATTCTTCTAAGCTGTTATCGGGTTGTTGGATCTTGATTACTTGTAAATTACGTCAGGAGCCTCATGAAGGTTGCTTTCTGTTTAGCGGGATACAACATTCGCTGCGTTTCATTATTCCAAGATGACGCATTATCTTTGAGCTCTTATCATATTTGTATTTGCTAATTACATTGTGCAAACCTTCCTCTCGACAGCAGCTCGAGAGTTATTATCTGCACATTAGTAATAAGTGCTATCACTACTTTTTAATAGGGTTTATCGGCTAAACAACGCACAAGCAATACCTAAGTACGTGTAGCAAACACTGCTGGGTATGGTTGCTACTGTACTGACCCTATAATTTATGACGTAGCTCATAACAAACTCAATGAAAGGTACGTTAAGCAAGTGCAGTTCAAAACAAGTGTGTAAGATTTATTTTCAATTTAAAAAACACGTAATAGAACTAACCCTTGCATAAGAAAGCTGTCTTGGCTCAATTTAGACAAAAGAAGATCGACCAAAGCAGGCCTATCCTGTCCCGTAAAACTCTGAATTCTTTATATCTCGGTATCTCTCTAACCGGGTTTCCTACGTAAATGATCGACACCCGGTTAACACGCGTTCTAAACCTGACGATAAACTGCCAATACCGCCCCACAATACCAAATAATATTCGATCTCCTCAACTACAGCCGCGTCGTAACCATGGAACAGTTTGCCATCTGAATGCATGTTGGTCACTGCGGAGAATGAGCGGATGAGGCTACATTTCCGAGTAGTTTTTGATGTATGTAATGCATGTGAGTGATTGAACGGTTTAGTGAGAGCGTAAGCCAATTGAGTAATTTTTTAGAGAAATATTTGTTGTATAGTGTTAGGATAATATGTTATTATTCTTGTACGTTTATATATTATATGTAACAGTTACGTATAAAATTATTGCACTGTGAAATTGTAACGGTTACTGGTCCAGTGTAAGAAAAGACGGCTCTGTCTTAACTGTGCCTCTGAAGACGTAAAAAAATAGATATAATAGCCCAACTGTTCGTGACATTCGTTTTTAAAACCGGTATCTGTAATGTATAAAAATACGTACTATGTTAAATACGTAAACAAATGCTGTAAATTGTCTTGCGGAACATCTTCGCATTTGAATTGGAAGGAGTTATAGTCTGATTCGCGAACGCACTAGTATTTTAGGATTGGATTTACAATACCATAGAATATAGATGTGCACAGAAGTTGTTTTTGTTAGTGCAAATTGGGAGCAAAAAATTATGGCACATTGATTGTTTTGGAACGAAACAGGTGAAATAATAACGACAAATAGAGGAATGTATAATAAATATTAATAGAATATAACTAACTCTTAAGAGTGCGTGGTAGATAAATAAACGCTGAAAATATCAATTGCTTTCTACGCTTTTTTCGAAGCAAATATAGATAAAATATTCAATGACAATCCTAGATAATGGTATTTGCCAACTTTATAAGTAAATATTTATCCAGAATTACTAATTCGTTACGCGTGATCTCTTGCGCCGCAGTTAAATGCACGATGTTCCGGCGTCAGAGATTATGCCTCAGAAGTTAGTAACACTGAAAACTATTTTGCTTAAAACGTTGGCTAAAACTATTGTCTAGGATTGCTATTGTTTGATTGTCGCAAATTGGCTTCAAGAAACCTACAGTTATAGATTAATGCTTATAGCATTGAATTATGTACCACGCACTCTTGAGTTCTTAGGCTACTAAGTCGTGGATTCACAACTTCACTAGGCGTACGTACGAACGTAAGGAGCCTCCCTAGACAGGCTACGTTTGTGTGTGAGAGGCAGGAGCAGTAAGGTTGCCGTTGACCGACGTATGTAATGTATTATCGCCTCTCCGCGCAAGCCAGCAGTATTTTACTATTATCCTGTTTCCTATGGGACGCTAAGCGGTGACCACATTATTTTATTTGTGAACAGCATAGTTCAAAGTCTAACGCTTGTTTGAATAGTTGTATTTTTTAAATCCGGTTATTATTCTTCCAGATACGGCAGTCAGGAAAACCCATTTTTGGTCATTTTGGGGGCCCAAAATATTATGTTTCTAATAAACGTTCCAAATTTTTAAAAATATAGCGACAAAGTTTTAAGTATGTGTTCTTTTCGTAGATATACAGATATAATGTGTGTTAAATAGTTCCGTCAAAAAAAGAATAGCCGTAACACGCTGCAATGCGTTTGAAGAGCAGCTAGGGCGGTCACTTAAGGCGACCGCCTACCCCACGCTTCAAATGCGTTGCAGCGTGTTCGTAAACAGGTATTTTCTACGAAAATATTCCACGTGTGCACATCGTGTCAACGTACAAAAAGAAATCAAACTTCAGACAAGGTCGGAACATCATTATTGAGACGCCACGCTCATTAAAAATACTGTTTCTAAGCCCTCCAACATTACTAAAAACGGCTTTTTCAGACTTCCGAACTTCAAAATGTACTAAACGGATGTCTGTGAAACTCAGATTGCCACCTGCACTGAACTTAGTTGCAGACTTTCCACTAATAAAATTATACGGTCACCGCGTAATGTCCCATAGTAAAAACCGTTCGGCGGGAAGCTTGCACGCTAGTTCAGCGCTTGACTTGTAGGGGCGACGTGGTATTTAATGCGCGCTTCAAGGTCGACCTTACTGCTCCGTCGCTTTTGAGACTCTCACGCGTGGGTAGGCGGCGCCCTTAAGAGGGCGCGGTACATAATTCAACGTTAATAGCATTAATCTATAGCTGTAGGTTTACTGAATCCTATTTGCGAAAATTGAACAATAGCAATCCTAGACAATAGTTTTAGCCAACGTTTTAAACAAAATAGTTTCCAGTGTTACGAACTTCTGAGGTACAATCTCTGACGCCGGAACCTCGTGCATTTAACTGCGGCGCAAGAGATCACGCGTAACGAATTAGTAATTCTAGATAAATATTTACTCATAAAGTTGGCAAATACCAGTATCTAGGATTCTCATTGAGTATTTTATCCATATTAGCTTCGAAAAAAGCATAGAAATCAATTACTGTTTTCAGCGTTTATTAATCTACTACGCACTCTTAAGAAGTAGAAAGTTGACGAACCCAGCCGCGTCTCACATGCACAGTGAGGGTTTCAAGTGTTGGTTGCGAGTCCAGTTATAGGGAGATGTATAGGTTGTTCACTATAAACTGAACACTTAGCAGAACTTGTAATTAATTCAAAATATATTTCATTGGGCCAACAGATGTTAACTTTTGAGTGTGTTGAAACATTTACACTGGTTTTTAGTTACAAGTAAGTTTTCATATTATAAATAGTAAAGACTGCTGCAAAACGGCTGAAAGAAAACTTCATGCAGTGCTCACTTTATCGTGAATGGCCTATAGTATTGCGGCGGGTCGCAGCGCCGCTGGACCGGAAAAGGAAGCTGCAGTCGCGTTATCGCCGCCGGGGGAAGTGGGCACGAGGTTTCCCGACCAGTATTCCCTCCCCCCTACCTTCTCCTCTCTCTTCAAATAAATTTACAGTTCACTCTCCTTTTTCCCATGCATATGTAGCTAGGGCTCTTTGGTCGATAGAAGGGGTTCGAGACACGTATACAAAAATGTTACCGTCATATTTCTGAAGGGCGCTGCTTACCCAAGAGCTTTGGATAGTAATTGCTATCCAAAGCTCTTGGGTAAGCAGCGCCCAGAACTTGTCGAACATACATATATGCCACCACTGACCGTGTTGTCCATCTACTGCGGCCAACTTTGCTATAGACAGTTTTAACCAGTTTGTTGATATCCGGAAAACTAGAGACGCACCAACAGAGGGAGGTAAGAGTATACCCCCCCCTTTTTTTTATCCGGGTCCTTTAACAATGCGTGTATCTAAAACATACCGACAAACTTTAACATGCTATTCCTGAGACGGAAACATAAAGAAGTTTGATACAGGGAACATATGGTCCAGGGCAAATTAGGGGGGGGGGGCTGCAGACACTCCCCAAATTTGAGGAAAAATTACAAATTATTGTGATATTTTGAAAACGGTTTGCTTGACAGAAACAGATTTACGGTTACCAATAAGTGTTACTGAAATCAATAATAACGTGAGGGATTTGTACATTTAACACACCTCAATCATATTTAAATGGGGTGGCTCCACCCTTATTAAAAAAATAAATAAATAAAACGTACGTGACATAAAATATTTGCTATTTGTGACCAAAAATAATAAAAAGTTGGCAAGATTAAAAGAATAATGTCTCTTGCAAAAACTCTCTAAATCATTTCCTTTAAGGGTAAAAAAATTTTCGGGAGCGACGTGAATTCCAAATAGAAATAATAGCGATTTTATTCTAATCGAAATTTAATTTTGCACCCAATGTTGGTGAAACTAAGATGTTCGAAGTAAATTGCGACCTTTTTGAGGCAAACGTGTAATGATGCCTTTATTTCCACATTTTGGAATACCAGTAGGTATTAAAGATATATACAATAAACTATTTACGTGTACATATACACACACATATACTAGCTGCCCCGACAAACGTTGTTTTGTCACATAAATAAATTAAAATTATTTACTAAAAAATAGCACTTAGGAGTATAAAAATAAATAAAACCTATTCGCAGACCTACAAAATGTATATACAAAATTTCATTGAAATCGGTTAAGCCGTTTCGGAGAAGTATGGAAACAAATACTGTGATACAAGAATTTTATATTATATATTTTTTTTTGTTACGCGGCAGCCAAGCCAATGTTCACAGTAACGAGAATTTTTAGTGATGTATCGCGCCCTTCGCGTCGCTTCTGTCGCTCCATTGTGCTAACGATAGAGTGGCTTCCTCAGGAGTGTGGTGCGCAATGTCGTCTGCCAAGGCAGCAGAGCAGGCAGGGACGTAGGGGCGACAGGCAGGTCGCTGTGGCTGTTAACCTCGCACTTACCGGCCTGCGACCAGCAATAGCCTGCCAGGCTTCTGTATAAAAAGTAATGACGGCGGCTCGAAAGTCGGCCAGAGAGGGAGTTAGTTGTCCATATATAGCTGCGACACTTCACGCATCCTTGCCCCCGAACCAGCGGCCTTGGTTTGAACCCGCGTCAGCCGGAGAACACAGGTCTCCTCTTACATATGTGAAGGACATGGGGAGATACTGACAATGGTAACCCACTATGTATCACAACTGAGTTTTGTACATTGAACTGACTTTGTCGTTTCGCCACGCAATTTGACGACGCACGAAGCAGTCCGGACATTGTATAACATCAGCGACTAATTGGCTGTGTATTATTCTCCGCAGATACATTTTGAACACTTTCACGTAAATAGAAACTCTTACATACCTTATAATCCACTTGTAACAGTTTGAAACATTTTACGACGCAGTCCGGACATTGTATAACATCAGCGACTAATTGGCTGTGTATTATTCTCCGCAGATACATTTTGATCACTTTCACGTAAATAGAAACTCTTACATACCTAATAATCCACTTGTAACCGTTTGAAACATTTTATGACGCAGTTTAAGTTTGTAAACACCACGTATCTTCGCCTTACCTTACATACTATGTAACCAATAAAAAATAATCAAGTACACAGTAACAAAGAATATATATATATATATATATATATATATATATATATATATATATATATATATATATATATATACACACGAGTACCTATTTAATTGGTGTAATGAGCTATAAACGCATGGCCTGCAGTAGTATCATTAGTGCACTGTGCTGCCATTTGTGGTCGGAATTTACAGTATGAGATTACCATTGCGTTCCTGTATAAAACTCATATAGGCTAATTTTAAAATGTGGGTTACCATTGTCTTTCTCCATGCCCTTCATATATTGAGCAATCTTGAAGATCGTCTCGTCAAAAAACCTATTAGCATGTAAAACTTAAATTAAAATTTAAAAAGAACTCCGACTGTAAGTTGGCGAGGAGTTTGGTACCCCGCAGATTCCAGGTGATGCTGCAACATCAGGTCAAGGTGGCCATGTTATTGTTATGTCATTGAAGTCACAGGTTACTGCATTTCAAATCGATCAGACCAGTAGAAGTTGCTCACATCCCAACAACTAGAAAAGAACTGATCATCTTCCAACGGCTGAACTATTTTTTAAATCATAGCTGAGAATACTCTCGAACAGGGCCATCTTTCAAACATACAAGAAACTAAATCAAAATCGGTTCATCCGTTTAGGAGCTACGATGCCTCAGACAGACACACAGTGACATATACACAAGTTAAACTTATAACACCCCTCTTTTTGCGTCGGGGGTTAAAAAGTAAACAATAACGGAGACCTCAGACGTTTAATTGAGCACAGCGTTAGCTACTGTACAAATGTATTTGGAAATTCATCAGAAATATTTCGGGAAGTAAATCCTTGTGGGAAATGTTGATGCATTGCTACATTATAGCACATATTTTACTTGTACATTTTTATGTGCCATTTTCTTATTTGTTTGGAAGTTGACGACCTCGAAGGATACATACACCTGGGGCTATCAGTAGGGACAAGAAAATTTCGCTGATTCAGTGACCTACATGTTAGTATAAACTATCCTATGCATACTCAAGCGTCGGCCATTTGTCCACTAGCTGCTACTCAATGGAACAGCAGGCAATGAACGAATAGACAGGGCTTCAGCATGCATATATTCTAGCCTGGAGGTCATCGAATTCACGAAATGTTCCTGTCCCTAGCTATCAGGCAAGGACGAGCCTATGGAGGTTTGTCATTGTCTTCAGCAGGGATGGCGGTGAAGGTACAACACGACACTCGACACTGGACCCGGGGAGGTAAAATTACATTTCACATCCTCGGCCGGGAATCAAGCCCGGGACCCTTGGCCCAGCAATCAGGAGCTCTTAACACTTAACCAAGCGGTTGGACGACAAACTGCATGCCAGAGGCTGTGTGTGATCTTCGGTAACTTACCTTTTCCGACAAATCCGTAATTTTTATTGACTACAAAATGTTCCTACATATTCTTACAAGGTAAATCGTTGTACTGTTACAAAGACTTGCAAAAGTACAAAGAATTTATTTGCAAGTTGCAAAAAAAAACACTGTTAAATGTCTGCTAGATCCAGCTGTGAACTCAGGGTTAATGCCAGAAAACGTACCAATACCTATAGGCGCTTATGAAAATTCACTCTGTGGAGGGTAGGTTATCTCAGTCATGTCACGTGACTGAGATAACCTACCCTACTCCACAGAGGTCCACTCACGTGACCAGGTTTTGTAGATCGCCAGGATTTGATAACCCCTTCAATACTATTCAAGGTTTAAAAATGACTGGAGTCACAAAAATAATCTACATATTATCCACATGATAAATATTTCGGCAAATGCTACATCCACAATGCATTCTTTACACGTATTATGTTTATATTCAAGTATTAGTTTTAGAAGTTGACCGAGGGGCAATCCGTTTAAATTTCGAACACTGATAAACTTACCTGGGGTAATATTTTATGCACAAAAACTTGAAATTTTGACGGACCTACCCTACACTCGTGAATTTTCATAACTGCCTTTAAATTCCCAATATTATAGTAAGTTATAAGAAGTCGGTTACTTAAGGACACGGCCATCTTTAATTTACAGTATCTTTTCTGCTACAATATTACTTCTGAACGCGTACCAAAATTGTACACTATTAGACAATAAATTACTTACGTATTATATTATATTTCTTGGAAGATGAGAAATAACACACTCTTTCCTACTTCCAACAAATGTTAGATAGTTTGGAAGTAATTTATTATCGAACAATGTGAAACGGTGAAGTAGATTTTACATTTCGAATAATAATGAAAATTATATATGGTCGTGCACCATACGTCTTAAGAGGGTGTGATACATAATTCAACGCTGAAAGCATTAATCTATAACTATAGGTTTCTTGAAGCCAATTTGCGATAATTATACAATAGCAATCCTAGACAATAGTTTTAGCCAACGTTTTAAACAAAATTGTTTCCAGTGTTACGAACTTCTGAGGCACAATCGCCGGAACCTCGTGCATTTAACTGCGGCGCAAGAGATCACGCGTAACGAATTAGTAATTCTGGATAAATATTTACTCATAAAGTTGGCAAATACCATTGTCTAGGATTGTCATCCGGCTTCGAAAAAAGCGTAGAAATCAATTGACGTTTTCAGCATTTATTTATCTACCACGCACTCTTAAGTAATCCGAGACGAAAACGAAAGAAAAAAACAGCGCCCCGTAAGGGCACAAGCGCTTTTCTGCCCGACGCATGTGGTGCTAGTAGCTGACTCATGTGTGAAGCTCGCAGTTGAGTGTAGGTCCACGCAGAGCCACAGAGGTCATAACGCATGGTCGCAAGTACATATGACCGTGGCAGATAGGAATATTGCCATATCTGTGTACGCAGAATAGCTTCAATGTTGATCCTACTTCCTAGATCCTTATCGCCTATCCATAGTTTAGTTTCAAGGATCCAGGTCGAGGCTGGGTCTTCCGTGGCGGTACTGCAGTGTCGAGGTCAACCCGGTGGTCACGTAGTTACATGTGCTGTGGAAAACAAATCTTTAACACAAACAGCAGCGTAAATCGATTAGTTGTTCACGTTACTTCGACTAAATAATAATGCTGACTGATGAAGTGCACGGCGTATATGCCTCGGTGTGATAATAATAATAATAATAATAATAATAATAATAATAATAATAATAATAATAATAATAAATTTCATAATGAAGATGTTACCAGAGGACCAGTATATCGCACCCTGCATGTATATTTTATAACTGGAAGCTCGTAGGCTATCTGCGTACCCCGAAGTATGACATGAAATAAGGACCTAATATGGATAAAGCCGGCCTCACACGATGCCCAATTTCATAGCAGTTTCTATGCCCATTTTCTGGTAGCATTTCTGCTTCCGTCTGAGTGCAGTTCCAGCACCTCCACAAGGGGTTTGGTTCTGGGCATGGCAGATTTTGTACCCGAAACGTTACCCAAAAACGTAATAGAACATGTCCTATTTTTCGGGAGTTCATATTACCCA
>PNEQ01100484.1:0-29712 GCA_003012365.1 Medauroidea extradentata | reverse complement strand
ACGAACTAACGTTGCCAGACAAGTGACGTTTACTACTGCAGCTTGAACTGCTATCACACGAATACATGACAAATGGGTACGTCGGTGAATGGGGAATCTTAAGCGAACTGCGCCACTCGCTGCAACTACTCCGATTGCTAACTTCAGTACAGACCACATCTTGTGCATCACTTTTCAGGCATTTGTCAGCCTCTGTGACTCTTAAGTGTCCTATATCATTTTACTCGTCTCAACGTCCTCTACCACGCTACAGCAGGTTGTAAACGTTATTCAGGGACACCCTGTATACAGTAATGATCAATTATGTCATTTTATCACATTAAAAAAAATGAGTCAGTAATAATAGTCAGTCACTCATTTTTATAGAAAACGATTGAATTACTTTATTATGTATTGTAACAATACGATTACAACATACTTCGATGTCCCAACAATGAACATTTTAAGGGGCTCTAAATTTGAGACCCTATCTCGTAATCTGCAACCTTGTGGGTCTCATAAGTAGAGCTAACAATCACAATCACAAACCACAGTGCTTTGAATAAATGGAACATGTAGTGCCATAACATTCATACTGCTTGAATAGCCCATGTGCATGGCAAAATTGGCGTGTATGTATTAATAATGAACTATTCCTGCCTTGAATTTGTAGTAAGTCGTTACAGTTGGCTTGGCACAAAACTCGTCAAGTGGTAGAACACAAAATATGTGCTCACGCATAACAGCCGCTGGCTAATGGCAATGGTACACATATCAGGAACAGTTCCCGACATCGAGTTGACATATTCGTCGCTAGAGTTCAACGGCTGCAGATCAGATCGCCTGGGGTCTCATATTCGGTGTTTTTACCTTATGTGTTACATTTAGGCCACTTGCCTACTCGCTTGCAAACGTATTCCGAGATGATTTCGTGACGTCGGTTCACCTGGCAGTTGTATGATAAGAACAACTTTCGTGTTAGTTATGCAAAAACGTATCACAACAGATCGTATATGTATGATGTTTAAAAAAGGAGGGTATTTTTAGCCCCCTGTGTTGTACAGATAGAGACTCACATTACATACTGGAGCTTCCCGCCTTTATTATTCTATGCTCGTGATGCCACTGAAGAAGGATTCCGGGAAATAATAAATAAAAACGATTTTGTTTACTCAAGATGGGGTCGAAATAGCTTTGTTGTCTCGTCGTGTTAACTTTGTTCAAGAGTATTGTTCAAGCTCAAATATTGATCCTCCTGGCCAGATAAATTCCGGGTTTTATTGGCGATTTCATTTAGTTGCAGTGTTCACAGCGCTTCGGTGTTTGGCAATGAGGGACAAGGTATTCCTGCTGCACGCGGTTTCCATGTGGTTCAATGGACAGAAATCTAAATAATTTCATTTTACTCCAAACTTAAAATGACATGAACAAGTTTTGTTTCCTTTATCACATGGGTGGTAATTTGTGAGGTTTTGGTTCGGCAATGTTGTTGTTTATGTTTATTTTGATGCGAAGTGTTAATTGCTCTTTCATTTTGCATAAGGGATTAAGTGAAGTTCTCGGCTTCACTTGTTTCATAAGTGTCGTCATAAATCACGGCAAATCTTAAGGCAGCTTTATTTAATCAGAAGGCCGACTTAGACGAGCTCAAGTCATTAAGGATACCAGCAGCACAACCTGTTTCACGCTACTGTGCGCGACCATCCTGCCGTAAAATTAAAAATTTGAAGCTGATTACCTGACTGTTGGAGTTTTTGGCGATGGCGCAACTAACTTTGATGCCGTTGCTCATGCATCACACAAGAGGAGTTAGATCAAAGGTACTACTACACCATGGCACTTTTAGATCCATTGGATTAAAAAGATGACTTCTGCTCACACTTCTAGCTTTAATGCTCATGTTCAACTCCCAAAAATAGAGCTTCCAACTTTTTCTGGAGAGCCCAAACAGTGGGTACATTTCTCAAACTTGTTCTCCACATTTATCATCAACCCTCCCGACTTGACAGCTGTTGTAAAGTTAGTTTCCCCTAAATCCTGATGATCGTAGATGTGAAAAAATCTTTGAGAGTTAATGTCGCAGGGAGAAAAGTTAACGTTATAGCGTGAGCTTGCCCTTCGACGAATCCCGTGTACATGCATTTCATAGATTATATATTCTGGAACAAAGAATGGCCAGGGTTCCTTCCCTGCAAGCAAAATATGTATAATTTATGGACGATCACATAAAACAAGGCAACATGTTGATGGTCCCAGAGTCTCAGTTAAGCAGTGCATCTTATTACATTCCACACCATACAGTACAGCTACAGAGCTAACAGTAGTCTTCAATGCCTCAGCTGCTGACAGCAGTGGACTTTCTTGGAATAATGGGATATTCACTGGCCTGAAACTACAGAAATATGTATTTGAAATTTTGCATCGCTTTATATATAATTCTGTAGCTTTTACTGCAGATATCCAACAGATGTACATACAAATTTTTGTTGATGAAATGGATCATGGTTACCAGCATGTGCTTTGGA
Source organism: Medauroidea extradentata (assembly GCA_003012365.1). Lineage (NCBI taxonomy): Eukaryota > Metazoa > Arthropoda > Insecta > Phasmatodea > Phasmatidae > Medauroidea > Medauroidea extradentata. The sequence goes on along the minus strand of PNEQ01100484.1, from coordinate 27,208 downwards.
GACCATCCTTCAATCACCTTATATGCGACTTTCGATTGAATACAGTCATTAATCTGGTATCTTCGGCTCCATTATTGGCTATTAGAGTGCTGCAAAAATTGGCAGTGGATGAAGGTGACCACTTTCTAAAGGTAGTTTTAGTATTTATGACGGACTATGTTGATGACGATGTTTCGGGGGCCGCTAGTACATAATAAGAAGCACTAGATCTACAAAAGGAATTAATTGACATGACTGAAGCTGATGGCTTTCATCTGCGAAAATTTGCTAGAAATGAACCTGCCTTGCTTACATGGCTTCCGTCTGAAATAGTTCAGACGAATGCACCCTTGGCCTTAGAAAATGATGGTGAGTTACCAACTGTGAAAATATGAGGACTTCAGTGGCATACTACATCAGACACTTTTTCTTACACTGCCCAGCCACTCTCTTCCGCCCCTACCAAACGATGTATTCTGTCAGATATAGCTAGTATATTTGACTCTCTTGGGTGGCTCTCTCCACCTGCGTTCCTTACAAAGTTTGAGTGATAAATACAGTTTGGGATGTCACACCTTCTGATGTGGTGCAGACATGGGAGTAGTTTCAAGCTGAACTTCCGGTTCTTGCCGCCTTGACAATCCCTCGATTTGTTCCTGGACATGGAGAGGAATTTTCTCTCTAACTGCCAGGGACGTCATTTCAGGTTTCTCTAGGGTGGGGGGGGGGGAAGATTTTGTTTTCCGGCGACAGCACCTTGTTGCATCTTGTTTTATTAATTAAACATGTATAAATTAGATACTTTAATAATAAAACTTCAGTTTTATGTGCTTAAGTTAGCATTATTTTAATTTCAAAATACAAAAAAAAATATATTTATACGCAAAAAATTCTAAATCCAGGGGGGGGATTTGCCCCCTCCCCCTGTGGCCCCAAATGACGCCCCTGCTAACTGTGTGGCTTTTGTGACAGCTCCAAAAGAGGCTACGCTGTTGTCCATCCAGATGATCGTATCTCAGTTCACATTCTCTTAGGGAACCCAAAGTCGCTCTATGAAAGTAAGTTTCTTTACCGCACTTGAACTATGTGAGGCACTCCTGTTGGCCAAAACATTGCATATGATATTACAAACATTCGCTGACCGTTTGTCTGTTGAGAAAGTCTAAGCCTGGACAGATTCAACTGTTACTCTTGAGTGGAGTTCTGCCTACCTTCATTGTTGGAAAACATTCGCTGCTAATCCGGTGACCCGAATTAAGTCTCATCCCTGTCGCCTTATGGAATCCTGTGCAGTCTGCTCAAAATCCAGCTGACTATGCCTCCAATATCTGGTTCCTCTAGAACTGATCAACCACAGCCTGTGATGGTAAGGGCCATTATGGTTGCAAGAGTCAGTTGAAAGATGGCCTCCACTTCCCCTCGCTACAGACCTGACATCAGAAGAACATAAGATTGTTGTGCTTCATGTGCCAGCCGAAGAATCTCCTTTCAGTAGCCTACTGGAGAGATATTCAAGATTAAAAAAGATGCAATGAATTATTGTCTGGTACATTAGGTTTGAACAGACCCGTCGTTCAACCCAAAGATGCAGTGACTTTTACTCCAGTTGATTTATCAAGTGCACTAGTAATCCTGGTCTGATCTTCTCAGCAAGCTTCCTTTGGTGATGAGCTAGACAAATTGGCTAAACACAAACTGTGCTCTCCATATGTTCAGAAACTAACCCCATTTATCGATCCAAATGGTCTTCTCAGAGTTGGTGGTAAACTGCATCACCCTGACCTCTCATTTGAGGTAAAGCATCTGATTCTTCTTCCAAAGAATTGTCGCTTACCAGAGTTGCTTATAGATCAGGATCATAAAAAATTCCTACATCCTGGACCATGTACTTTTCAGTCATTGGTCCTCAATGTGTTCTTGGTGCTCAAAACTTGATCCGACTTAGACTGCGAAAGTGTATGAAATGCTTCAGAGCTCAACTTAAACCTCTTACTCCACCCATTGCTTGCCTTCCTGCCAGTAGAATGCATGAAGCCAAACCATTCCTTCAGACTGGAGTTGACTATTAAGCCCTATATCAATCACTATGACCAGACTACGTAAACCTTGAGTGCTCCAAGATTAGATCTGTCTGTTCTTTGCTTCTCCACTAAGACAATACATCTGGAACTTGCCTCAAATATGTCTACAGAAGCCTTCCTTGCTGCTTTTCGTTGGTTTGTCGCCCGACGCGGATATTGTGCCCACCTTTATAGTGACTGCGGAACTAATTTTGCTGGTGCAGGTCAGCACTTGTCTGAGCTAAAGGAATTCCGGACCCAGTCTGATACCATTAGCACATTTGTCGATCAACTGGCTGACTTCAAGGTGTTATGGCATTTTAACCCACCATTTGCACCTAACTTTGGTGGGCTTTGGGAAGCCGACATCAAGTTTACCAAGTCTCTACTCATGAGGACATCTGGCTCTTAACTGCTCACCTACGAAGAACTTTACACAGTACTGATCCAGATAGAGACAAATGTAAACTCTCGACCTCTATGTGCTCGTTCAAGTAAACATAATGAATTGCCTGCTCTTACCCCAGCCACTTTTTTACTCTGGACCTCCTCAGATCATTGTTGATGAAAACATCAATCTGACTCCTATGAACAGACTTAAATGCTGGGCCTTACTGCTATAAATCCAGCAATCTTTCTGGTAGAGTTGGCACCTGGACTATCTTTACCAGCTCCAGTCCAAACAAAAGTTAACACAGGAGGACAGACCTTGTGAGAAACTCTGCCCACTTCCTTCTCAGTAATATTGAAATAGTTATTTCAATATGTGTGGAGGAGGTATATTTTGAGCTCCCTGTGTTGTACAGATAGAGGCTTACATTATATACTGGAGCTTCCCGCCTTGATTCCTCTATGTTCGTGACGCCACTTAAGGAGTGCTGGAAATAATAAATAAAAATACTTTCGTTTACTTAACATGGCGTTGAAATAGCTTTGTTGTCTCCTCCTGTTAACTTTGTTCAAGTGGATTGTTCAAACTCAAATAAATCGCTTACAGTTTACTTATATTTAACTTCCAACTACATACAGTTTCCTCTTCAAAGGAAATATGTTACCTACATAATTTTCAAAGACATAATGTAACTTATTCGTAACTAAATCATGAGTAGTTCCATTTTCCCATAAATTGCACTCAAAGCCCTACATTTTGGGGCCTTAGTATTTTTGCTACACGAGTCACATTAATAAGTCCTTTAAATGTTCAAATTTTTTTTCACGCTACAAAAATTGCATTATCTAGAAGGTATCCTCCCTGCAAGTTTCACAAATAAATATTGTATTACTCGTTACTGACTATGCATTAAAATAACCCACTTACCTAAAGCTCTATATGTTAAGCACATTGTCACTTTACGTTATTTATTTTTAGATATTTTGGAAAAATACAATTATAAATTCGATTTTCAAAGACTCATTTCTTCCTTAATATTAAGTTCACGCACAAAGTGTTCTATGTATGTTCTGCCTCTTTCTTGACAGGAATCGCTTACCCGAGTTAGTAGGTGTCGTTCGGAAATATCCTGTATATCATAAATAAACATGTAAAATAGTGTCCTTTTTTAATCATAAGTTCATAAGCATGTTAAGAAGTGTTCTGAATTTTACAAATTCAGAATTTCAAAGTGACAGTACTCCACCGCTCTATAGTTAATTTGAAGAATAAGTTTTAACTACAGATAGCTTAACAAATACTTAAATACCAACCATTATCCCTCATCGTCATCATCGAGATGGCATTTTGTCTAATTTAGTACTTCCTGAATTCATTCAAAATTAACTGAAAACTTTTAAATAGCGAGAAAATTTTACATTTTAATCTGTATAAATAATGCCCTTTATGTTGGTTTGATGGAAAGCAAAACGAATTTATTTTAAAATTAATACTTAGTTTATAATTTAAAAACTGAATTTTTAACATACTAATGTAAATCTTTCTATACCAAAATGCAAACTAATTTAAATTGTTAGGTTCTATAAATAGGAATAATGACACATATTACTACAAAATGTGCAGTTTATTGTAACAAAAATGTATAACACTATCCCTCGACACATATATAAAAACACATATCAAAACATGCTCATATCCAGTACACAGGCATCACTAAAGACAGCAGAATAGCTGCTACCCTGGTTCAGAAAATACTGATCGTCTCTATAGGCTAGCAATTCCCGCGAATCACATACCCTATACAGTCACTTAACCCACCACCACTCCCTTCATGTTATGTTTGTCAGCAATACACTTGCAAGGCAGCGCTGTAAATGTCTGTTATTAAACATACATGCATAGATATTTATCGCCCGTTAACATTTTAATGTGCTAGGCGTTGAAACACATGCGACACTGGCATTAATCGTCAATAATAAACATTTAAAATGTGCCAAATTGTGCATTTAATGCTGCCAGGTGGCTTTTCTCTCGGCTAAGTAATATTTTTTTTTTTAAAAACAAGAAAGTATTTTAATTTGCCTAAGCAAACATACTTATAAATAGTGTTATTAAACATGTAATATATTACACCTGTAATTATGGAAATTATATTATGCCTTTGTTTATTTCTTTTTTTTTAACGTGCAGTGATTGTCAAGTTATATATAAGCAAAAAATATGCTTTGAACCAAATAACTTATAAGGTATTTGTTTTACCTTCGTAAAAACACGGAATTTTTCAAACAATAATATATATTTTTGGTGGTCGTTGAAACTTCAATAGCAATGAAAATATGAAATGTCTTGTGCCTTAAACATTATAATAGGTATAACCTTAAATACCGCTGTGATGTACTGTTTTCTGCTGATGCAGAGCCATTTGGTACTAAAATTAATTTTCAGAAACATTGCTTAAACTTTTCTGTCATCCAAAAACTTAAACATTGCCGCATTTATGAAACGTTTTCGTCAGTCTGCAGTCGACAGAGCCAGACAGACAGACGTGGTCCATAACTTTTTACGGATGAGTTGCTTCCATTTGCCAGCAGCACGGCTAGGTGTCATTAAACAGACAATCACAGACACGAAACTGACAGAAGCTGACTGTAGCATGTAGGACCTCACATAGCAAGCCGTAGTCAGTCTTGTCCAGAGAATTATTTGGGCCTACATCAGTCGGTACAGTCCCTGGAACTATTCTGATATTTGTGACATGCAAGCCCACCCTCCACATACTCAATACACAAATTATTCACTGTTCACTTTTAAAACTAGATCCCTCGTTTATATGACTCAGGGATTAGATGATTACAATTAACGGAGTATTTTAAATATCTATGAAAGAAATTATTTGCTTTTCATTTTGTGTTCCTCTGCTACCATTACAGAGTCAGCCAATAAAATCGCAAAATGCTACGTACGTAAATGTGTTACTTATGTATAAATTCTTACTCACTTACTCAAAAATGTTTGAAGTGACCATATGTATATATATGTATGTATATATACTTACATACTCGCACATATATAACGTTCTCAAAAGGTTACTTTACACAGCATTTATTAATTCGCTGGGAGCGAACCATACCAGTGTATTCTGACGGAATTATAGCAGTGATATGTTTGCAATGTAATCTTTCCAAGTTCTTCAGTTTACCGTGAATATTGTGAACCCACATTGACGAATTCATGTTCACTTTCTCAGTTTGTTTACTTTTTTGACTTGGAAACGCACAAGAACGAACCACATACACCGCGTGTCAGTTACAGACACTCAGCGAGCCACACAGGCAGCATTTAGGTTACTGAACTAGCACCGTCCTCGGGAAATACCAGCAGGATGATCACAATTGTCTCTCGTTGAACTTCGGAGGGCTGATGAATGAGGCGCTAGCAGGTGGCAACGATGTGCGCTAGCAGGTAGCCAAGATGTGCGCTACTAGGTGGCCATATTGCCAGATAACAGTTGTCCACGCCACACGCTGGCCACGATACATACTAGCAGGTGTCCATGGTGCCAGCTAGCAGGTAGCCACTATGTGCGCTAATAGATAGCCACGATACACACTAGCAATGTATGAGTTAGCAGGTGGCAGCGATGTGCGCCACCATGTGTGACACGAACTGCCGCAGCACCTGGCTGCGATCCTTGCTGTTCTGCATCACATCCTCGTGGTTCGCCTCGCCCTTCTCCGAGTAGTCAGTGATGCACTCGTTCGTGATGAGGCTGAAGGCGAACACCGTCATGTTACAGTGCTTGGCCAGGATCACTTCATGCACTGTGCTCATACCTGCAACAAATAGTTTAGTTATTACTACCTTCCATACATACAATTTGCTAGCATAGCAATTATCAAACAGTGTTACTTATCAGTAACTGAGGAACAAACTTTCGAAATCAGGCATATCCACAAAAATCTGAAACTTAGTTAAAGAATTTTCAGTATTATGTGGATGAGTTACACACAAATACGTAGCCAGATTTAATAAAGAAACTAGCAGTCACATTTTAAAATCAGGCGAAAATGTGTGTTTTCATTCTAAAACACACATGTCCACCCGACTGTGATTTTGCATTCAATAAAGAGCACAAACATTTATCTGATGGAAGGCTTATAGTTACAAAATTCCTGCTTTGACAAGTTTTGCATCCTTTAAAGTCATACAGTATGCGACAATAATATTCTTTCAGAACTAAACATAATCCTTTTTCCCCATTTGAAATTGGATAAGGTGGGTACGTGTGGCAGTGCTTGCTCCTCAACTGACAGTAAACATCTAGGAACGGTGGTTATTCTGTACAAAAAACTGACAGATGAATATCATCATACATTTCGTGATATGATAATACGCGTAGTTTAACAAAGTATATTTCCTGAGTAAGTAACGTGGGTATGCTGCTGCTGTTCAATATAGGGAGGTCTTCCACGTAAAAATTAATTTATTTTCAGCTGTAACATGATAGACAATATGAATGGCAATGTAAAGGTACGCACGCAATACGGCGTCACGGCAAGGACGGACGGCCGTCACAGAAAAATACAAAAATGTTAATATGTAGAGTAATAAAAGTGCGCGCACCACGGCGGGACGGCAGGGAACGGACGGTCGGCAGCTTGGGCCGTCCGACAGAAAGTTCGAGCGAGGGAATTAAAAGCCAGTGCGGTGCGTGTCGTGCCACCCGCCCCCTTGCAGTGGCTCACGAGACACTGTCCGAACATTCGTGCCGTCCGAAACCGCCGGTACTGCTGGGTGGAGAGGAATATTTCCAGACTTCCCGTCCGTCTGTCCGTCCTTGCCGTGACGCCGTAGTGCGCGCGTACCTTAACTGAAGGGAACAGACAAAAAGGAAAACATAACCTCTTAACACATTACAACAGTGTACTTGTTTACTCGAGATACTTGACATATCTCTCTATAGGCACACATAATACAAACGAAATGTAACATTTTAATTTAAATAACTTAATCGAGTAATCGCGAGCAAGAAAAAACCACTGTATATTTGAAATTGACGTACAAACTTTTGTACCTGCATTAAATCAATACAACGTATGTGTTTCTCGACATGTGGCAACAAAGAAGACCACAACAGCATGCCTTTAAACCAAATTTTAGACAGGTATGGCTATGGTCGGATATAATAAATTAAATGGTGTGCGAGTTCTTGATGCACAGTTTGGTGAGTATTCGTTTAGAGAAGAACGTTTATTGTCAGAGGACGGAAGGCGTGGGATTATCAGACAATGATGTCCTGAGCTTTGCATATTCGACAGTATCAATCTCAGGGTTTGGCAGAACTTCCGAAAGGGGGTAACATCGGGTAATAATTCAGCAACGGTACATTGCTTTCAATATCAAGAGAAGTATGTTTTTGTCTCAACTTGTCAGTCTACACACAACATAATATGATCTTTCTAGGAAACTGAGAATAGACACGAATATGAGTATTTCACTATATTCTGTATGCAGAATAATTTTGATAAGTAAGACGGTATGATTGGAAACTTGTGATATGTCTTTCATTCGTATCTCATTACAAAACTGTTAAGTTGTAAGTGCAAGGCAAATAAAGTTTCGTGTGGAACGATGAATAGTGAGTTCATATTCCAATTTACAGACGAGATCACTCGTTCCTGAGTTGTTTGTGTGATTTAAGAATGAGTTAGTAATCTGTCTCACTGATATTATTGAAGAGAACCATTAATGAAAAGGTGGCATCTTCACAAGGGAGAATTCTACATTAGGCTCCTACTGTTCCTTCGTGTGATTGACTGTAGCTATGTGACAAGTAAACGTGTCCATCCCTCAAACAGCAGTTCAGACTTTTCAGAGGTGCAGCAGGTACATGCTTCCTATTTACGGACTGAATACACTCGTCAACATCAAGTTGGTATGGATGATTGCCTTGGGACCGAGAGTATGAACAATTTATGTTATACTGTCAGGTCCTTAGATATATCTCGGCAGGTGTGGGACACATTCTCTGCGCCTTACTTCGGCGCCTCCAAATATAGATATTCCTGCGCCTATCTGTTGTGTTGATGGGATTATATACACCAGGTTAAAACACTTATCATTTGTCTTTCAACGTGATATCTCCTTGGACCCGTGTATTCCTGTCAGGTATATTCAGAGTAGTATTTCTTTATTTGTTAAGCTATGCCACGCTGAAGAAGAGGAACAGGTTGTGTTAGATTTATGTGGTTTAACTTTTACAAACGGTGATTTTAGTGCAAACTAAGTGAAAAATATATTTGGAATGTTACCATGTGAACTGAAGAGTTTAACTTCTGAAATGTGTTGCACCTTTCTTACATATATGAAAACTTGCATTGTGTTTTATTTTTACACATTAGAGCAGGCATTTACGTTAGTTAACTAAACGGTACGGTATTGTAATACCATATTACTAACTACTTCAGAATTAATTTTGCATTATTCTCGACACTGTTGGCGTGTTCTCTTTACTCAGGAATCACTGGACATTGCTTGTTTTATACGCAGCTGTTAGACTGTAGAAGTTACGTGACAATGTTGAAAGAAAATTGACATTTTGTCATTGCCGTTTAAAAATGGCACAATACAATAATAGCTTTACTGTGTTAGAATAACAAGCAGACATATCATTCGCTAAGTGAGATATTAAACACAACTGAAGCAAAAAAGTATTAAGTATCTTAAGAACAGCCAAAATAATTTACAAAAACTTAAAATATATATTATTAAGTAGACAAGTTTTCGAAGCAGATAAGTTTTAGTAATAACAATTACCAATCTTAGAAAATTATTTCTTGCCCAATTTTAAGGGAAAAAAATTCCCCATTATGTTTTATCAACCATTTTGACGGGAAAATGGTGTACCTTTTATTCCAGAGCAAAGTGAAATGGGACACAATTTAGTAACATTCAATTACAAATCGGATAGAAACTATTTTTTTTGTGTTCTTAGAAGATTTACAACAACTTTAAAGAAATACATAATTAGCGTAAAATAATTTGAAGGAAGATGACTTAAAATTTAGTGACCAAAATAAATTATTTCTATGAAACTAAAAATTTAACAAGACATTTTGAAAGGAATGTGTTCCTATTTACGCCGAAATGGCCATGATGTTGAAAATACTTTCGTGTTTGGAGGAACTGCTAATGTGTTATACGTGCAAGGCTAGGGTATTATCTACTTAAGAAAAATGGCGAATGTTATAAAAACAAAATAGTAATAATTATTTTTATGGAAGAGTGACTGCAGGGTTTCAATATTACGATGAAGAACTGTAAAAGAGAAGCTCCACAGGATATTAGACAATGTAACTTAATATCCGTTTGACGTAACTCAGCGTCGTTGATATAGGCCGTTCGGAATAAAGTGAACACTAAATATTTAACCTTTGAAAAATATCACTAGCTGTTACTACATACAATTCAACATTACCAATAGTCACTTTACTGCTTGTATGGTTGGCAACGAAATAACACAACATAGTTCCGTGTTTATTCGTATTTAAATACAACAATACTGAAACAAAATCAACCGACAGCGATATGATTGTATTTTATATAATTAATAAACTTGTTTTTTATCAAACTATATATGTACCTATCGACTGAACAATTGATCTTACATGCGCAAACATAAAGTGACGTGTCCCAGGAGGTTAGGTTTTCCCGTCGTTAGCTGCTACACGCGGAAAGATACGAATTGGCTGGAAATAGATCTTTAGCAGGGCTTTTTCGAGTGCTCACTTTATTCCGAACTGCCTATAGGATAGTACAGTATAGTATAGACAGTCGGTAACGTGTGACTTAAGTGTGGCACTGACCGACAGCATTAGCGCCCATCATCTTCATCATACGCAGCTCGCCTATAGTCTCGTAGCTAGGACCACCCACACAGGCGTACACGCCCTCATGTACGTGCTTGTCCAGTGACAGGCTCTTGGCAATACGCTTAGCGTCGACACGTAGCTGCTCGTCGTACGCCTTGTTGAGTGCCGGGAAGCGTACACCCCACCTGGAACATACAACCTAGCCGTCTTCACGCTCTTACATACCATCTACCACATATCACTACAGATCACATGAAATATTCTAACATTCTGGAACTTAACCAGCGTACAGTCATTTCGTCCAAGTAATTTTGACAATTGGCTTTACGTCTCGTCGACAGCAAGGTCATTAGAGAGATTGTGACTCACAACTTGACATAATGACAGGAACTAAGAGAGGAACTGGTGATGGCATTTGTTAAGGAAGCATTTCAACATTCGTCTGGAACGATTTAGGTAAACAATGGGAAAATTAAATCCTAATCGTCAAAGCCGGGAATCATACATGGGTCCTCCCGAATTTAAGTACAACAGATTGCCCGTGAGTCGAACTTGATAACTTCACTCCGGGGTTTGTCGAAACATATCATAGAGGGAGAGAGTGTGACAACTGGAAAATATACTGTTTCGCCGAGGCTGCAGTACACTTCTCAATGAAATTACTGAAGCTGAAGGAATACGTTTGTAGTCAATACAACACAGTCCTCTTACAATGACAACCACTACCACAAAAACATTAAGCTTTATTTTAACAAATCAGTGATTTGTAACATTAAATAGTAGTAAATTAAGTATCTGGATTGCAGTTGGACAAATCCGCAAAGAGCGTGGCAAGTGGCTGCGGTTAATAAAGAACCTTGAAAACTTTGCCTTTCTTTTGTCTGTCCACTGTGTGTTAACCATGTGTATACATAAACAGAACAGTTTGTTTGGACATACGCCATTGTGGGAGAATGTTGCCGTATTACACAAAAACCCGCAACATAACAAAAAACGTAGGAAGAAAATCCAGGAGGCTGTAGTCAACATATATAAAACATACAGATAATTCCTCAAAGGAGGGAGGTCGCGGTGGCCTAATGGTCAGACCATTCGCCTACCACCAAGGCGATCTGGGTTCGATTCCCGGCGGGGTCGATCCCCAGATTTTCGCATGTGAGAATCGTGTTAGACGATGCCATTGGTCGGCGGGTTTTCTCGGGGATCTCCCGTTTCCCCCGCCCATTCCTTCCGGCGCCGCTCCATACTTACCTCATGTCACCCCTCGATGTTAAGCGTTGACCAAAATCTCTCACTCACTCCTAAAAGGAATTAAGTCATATCCCAGAAGGTGACACAAGGACAAAAACAGATATAAACAACACAAATTTAATTGCTAAATGGAATATAGTCGACTGAAGGAAGACGACACAAAAATAACAAAAGACAGACGAAATGGGGTGTGCGAAAAGGCAACAAATGGGTGAACGACGACAACACAAATAACGAGAGACACGAATGTATATGAACACAACAAGACAACACAGACAAAAAATATACGAAAAAAATAGTACGCTTCTCAAGACAACACATGCGACGTTTCGGGAACTGGTATCTGTTCCCGTCTTCAGGTACATGTACTGACTGAGGAACTCTGCAGACTGACTGACATCTGGAAAAAACAAGGGATTTATCTGTATGTTTTACGTCTGTTGACGACAGCTTATTGGCTTTTCTTCCTTTTTTTATTGTAGGTGTTTCTGGAATACGGCAACATTCGTCCGCAATGCCGTATGTCCAAAAAAACTGATATGTTTATAACACGAACCCATTGCAAGAATCGTTCAAAGATCACACGTGTATACATTGACGAAATCAAGTACGTGATCGATATGTTAGTTAAACAACTAAACTATCAACTAAATAGTTCTTTGTTCTGTGTTACCAAATTTGGCGGTTGTCAATGCCTTCCTTGGAGGACTCGCTCTATGAGAGGAAGGTATTCACACGCTAGATATGTATAATAAACGCCATGCCACATAAATGTAATGTTGCAACCTGAATATGACATCAGGAAGGTAGGATAGGATGACTTGTCATTTACAAGTTATACCCAGAGTATTCTCTTGTCAGCACTGTTTTTAAACGATTGGATATTATTGTGCAGTCCACGTGTGCACAGGCTTCCTCACTTCGATAAATTATGTATTTACCTCGATGGCTTGGTGCCTGCATAAAGCAACGAGTCCCACTACAATGTAGAACGTCGGACAGTTTTGAATGCAGACAAATGTTTACCCTGCACAGTAAGTACAGATAAGTACAGACAGTTCAATTTCAACTCGTAACTTGTGGAAGGGAATGAGGTTCCTCTTGCAGCAGCAACCTCAATTCATTGTTATTTTTAATGCATTAAACCAAGCGACGCCGTGGCGCTGTAGCAAAACACAGGATACATATTCAAAAAGCTGCACATTCGAACCCAATGTTTCTTAAATCGCTTCAGGCAAACGAAATGACAGGCACTTTCTTCGTTCAAGCTATGCCCACTTACTTCTTGTTTTTTGGCCCTGTGAACTGCGAGTTCCACATATATATTATATATGCTGTCGACGAGAAGTTGAGTTCTCCTACCTTCTTACCTACACACAACGTAATTGTGCCATAGGTTCTTTCTTGTGACCTATCTAACCGGCTAACATTCTATTGGTAGAGGGTCCACATACTTCACAAGTTGGATGAGATATTGACTTAACCCCACACCACACCTAATGATAAATTGACGCAAGTGAGTTTTAAAAATAATATGTTAGATTACTACATCGACAAGCAGTTTGCCAACTGCTGTGTTTTAATTGCCTAAAATTTCAGGGTAATCTCTTAATGAAAATATTGCTTGTCGTTCCAGTTCCTGTGTAATCGGATCATGAATTTATCTCTTCAGCTCATATATTTAACGTGCTTTAAGGAAACATAACAGGCATCCACTTAAACTTAGCAATATATGCCAGAGTAGCGCAAAATGTGATTGTATGTGGTAGCCTCAGGAGGGGCAGTTGTAGGTGTCGAAGTTTCCGTGGGGAGAGAGGACGGACAGACAGACGTACCTATCATCGTTGGGTCCACGCAGAGGGTTGACTCCAGCGAGTCCCAGGAAGTTGATGTGATCCTTAATGATCATGATGTCACCGACCTTGTAGCCATCACCCAGGCCGCCAGCAGCGTTTGTGATCACCAGGTGCGTCACTCCGACCAGCTTCATGACTCGCACTGGCATGGCACACTGTAACACATCTCCCTCCCTTCATTCCATGCTACTCTCTCCACTAACTACCTCCCTATACTTCTGCCATACCCAGGGCCTCACACAAACTCGACACTACATATAGCCTGTGCAGTAGTTTGTATTTCAAGGAGGAGCGGTGATGTAGCTTTCATAATTATTAGATAGGGCTAGTCAGTTAAACTAGATCAAAATAAAGAATTTATATTCACATTCACAAAACATTTAATCATGATACTTCAAGGATGAACATCAGTAACGCCTTCGTACCACCTTCGTTTGGCTTGTTTACTAATTCAAGACACCATAGTTGCTAGTAATTACTTTCATATTGAACCTATCACCTCGCTCGATATGTAGGCAGAGAAAGACTATAGAAAATGCAGGTCTTGAAATTCTTGCGGATAAATCATTAAGATAACAAAATTTTTTGATATGACAATTATAGTTTGCTAATAGTTCAGTTTTTGCATCTGTACCGTAAAATGTGGCGAGTTAAATTATTTTATGGTATATTGCAAAAAAAAAGTATAAACTCGGAACAATGCTATAGGTGGATATTTAGATGTCTATTTCTATGCAGAGAATATATGAAGAAAACCTGTGAAGTAATGCAATCAGATAATGCAAATGTTGACCAACCGAACAATTTGTAATAAATGCAACTGTAGTCTCATTTTTCAAAATCGTAATTAAATCATAAAAAAAAAAAAAAAACAAAGCTAACACAGTTGGGCAGTGAGAGCTAGTATAGACTGATGTTCATCTCGGCAGAAGCAGCCACGCAATAAATTGTATCCTAATAATCCCTAGTTATACAATTTTTCGGCAAAGTTATAAAACGTTAATTTACAAACAGTGTTAAATGAAAAGCACATATAATCTAAACGCGTAAAATGAAGACAATTTTGTATTCTAAACAAGAGTTCATAACATATGAATATTCATAAAAATCTCTTTACATAAATTTAATTTGATTATAAGTGTTTAACATTCTGTTCGTCAATAATGGACAAAGTGATTTATTTTTACACTGTTTGTGAAGTATACAGTTTGGCCTGAAAATCTGTGAAACAGTGAAAGCTGAGAGTGTATGAGGCTGACACGTATTGTTCGAGGCAGAGTAGGAAAGTACTCACCTTCCAGACGGGGTAGCCCTCATAGTAGTGGAAGCGACCCTGCATACAGAGTACCTGCACGCCGTCAAGTAGGCCGAACACGAGCTGCCCTTCATGGCCACTCACTGTCGACACAGGAAAGTTAGGGATACTGTGGTATGAGAAGCTCTGCTTGTCAACTAGCGAGTCTGCCAGCGTTCCTGTAACAATGCCCAGCCACATCACCCTTATATCTCCGCAACCCGCGCTACGCCTCTAGTGTCGGCGTTCATATACGATATGTCCACATATATGTCCGAGCTAACCTACACTACTTGGTGCACGTGACCTGTGACTCCTCGATTAACGCTACACACTTCCGAGTGTCTGGAGTACTTGCTTCACTTTCAACAGGAAAATTACAGCAAAGCTACGACGTCCTGAATTTACTGCGAACTGGTTTTCGTTTTTGAAGACTCCACCTCATGTATCACATTTTATTGTGTAACTGTCAAATTCAGGTATGTAGGAGAATGAACATTAATAAAATTATACAGAATGAGACTTTTATACATATATACCTATGTGTGTGTAGAGGTGTGAGAGAGACAGAGAGAGAGTGAGAGAGACAGAGAGAGTGTGAGTGTGAGAGTGAGTGTGTGTGTGTGTGTGTGTGTGTGTGTGTGGGCACGCGCGCGCGCGGTTCATGAGGTTTGGTAAATGACTTCAATGGTGGAGATTTAAAATTTAAAAAATACAAGGTGAAAATGGCAAGAAAATGTCACAAAAGGACGAAATTTCGTATACACGTAAATTATGTTAACACATGTAGCAACAAAAAATAATTTTATGGAAAGTAGACGCCTTCACACAATAGGGGCTGGTTACCCCACGTCTAAATGAATAAAGGAGGTGACCTAACGAGTAAGTTGTAATCGCGACAGTTTACACCGAAATCACATGTTCAGTTGTATGAGGATGTATGAACATCTGGTAAAGTAGGCAGCCTGAAACACTGTCCTGCATGACTTGTCGGTTTCTAATAGTCATTTTCTTATCATTTTATGATGAAGTTGCAATTTTTATTATCACCTCTGAGGGCGTCGACCAACATCATTAATCATAAATCACATTAGGCCTAATGTTGCATAATGTTTCTGTAATTATTTGCCCTCAAGGTTACACTCCCGGCGAGTTAGCATGCATAAATTTAGGACTCTCTCTCTCTCTCTCTCTCTCTATATATATATATATATATATATATATATATATATATATATATATATACTCACATACATGTAACATGTACGGTTGCACCCGTGTGTATATATGTGTATGTGTATATATATATATATATATATATATATATATATATATATATATATATATATATATATATATATATACACACACACACATATACACATATATACACACATATATGTAACATGAACGGTTGCACCCAACCCAATGAAAAAAGATTGTGAATTTTAGCCTACTTGTCATGATGACCGGGGCAGCAAGTTATTCAGTTTGTTGAGAAGCTGTATGTGCGCAATGCGACTAGAAACCTAGTACATAGACACCAGCATGTTGTTCATGCCTTGAGGGCAGAGTCAACATGGAAACATGAATGGTAAGCTGGCAGCAGTCGTGGTAGCTAGCTACCCTATCCAAGTAGCACAGATGCAGGCCTGGGAAATGTACGACGTGAGCAGCATTGTGGGGGAAGGCATAACCAAATACAAAGATGGGAATAAGAAGAGGGTAGTATTATAATAAAGTACACGAGCAATTGGCTAAATTGTGCAGTGCTCCTTGTGGAAGGTAAATAAGCTACTGTAACTCACAGGGAATCGAGAATTGGTCCGTAAGTTGATTGCATGGCTATCGATTTAGCTGTCGACCATTCAAGTTATCACTGGAGTAAGTTTTCATTCTCTATATTTGGAATATCATTTATTTGAAGTATGTTGTGAAGATGGCCTGAAATCCGTTTAAAAATTTAGGCAGAATTGTTTTCTGAGTTTAATTACGTTTACATGGTTTGCCTAAGATATTAAAATAACCATCAGACTACTTAAAGACGTCTAATACTTAGTCGATAAGGAATGTCTTGCATATAGTACAGTTATAAGAAACCGTACATGTCATGTGTGTTGGAAGTGCAACTGTTGTAACTTCATGTTAGTTCGTGTTTATATTTTCGAGAATAATTAATGAGAGGACGATCACGAGTATTACGGTATAAGGTAAAATATTCGATGCGGAGGTTACTGCTGTAGATCTTATTGTTCGGAGCGCTGTGGAAGATAACAGGAGGAAAGTACTGATAACTGTGGACTGCGGGTCGATAAAACTAAAGGAACAAATGAGCAACAGTAGGAAATATCTTAACTGTTGATAATTTTAATACTTACGAATAGCAAGGAATATATGATGTGTTACTGTGGAGTTTCGGCAATAGTTGATTGTTAAATTAGACAACAAGTAATACTTTTTTTTTCAATTAAAATTAAGTATTGTTTCATAAATAGCCCAACTACGATTACAGCTAAGAAAATATTTGTAACGGTATGGTCTATGATCACAAAATTTACTGAAATGATATACAATGCAAATTAATTAATAATATTGCAGTCATACTTCAGGGGGAAACAAACACATGATAAGCACATCACGTGAATCCCTAGGCTAAACTGAAGACGAAAATGTAAGTGGGAACATGTATTTCATGTTCACAACTTGGCAACACTGCAAGGAGATAGTCTCCCCTCTTGCACTCCATCTCAAGATATTATTTTTGTATGTTACATCAAGTAAACATAGAATCATGTTTGGACTACTCAGGATTTTAACCTGCACACGTAATATGCCGGTCAGAGCAGTAGCAGTAGTAAGATATCCAAGGCGTGCAAGAAGGGACTATCTACAGTGCAATGTTGCCACATTGTGTACGTAAAACAACATCATACCACATTTTGCCACCAAAATTGTTTGTCTCCAATGTAGCCTAGGATTCATGTGGCGTGCTTAGTTTCTGGACAACCCGTATAAGAGGTTTCAACATGCAATGTACGGCAAACATGCTAAACATGCATACCTTACATTCGACAATGCGAAGCAGAAAATATAACCCATACAATCCACAGTATTTCGTACCAAATACCTTATAGTAGGTATTTGTCCATACTGGTAATACGTAATATGAGGTAAAAAGATAATTTTTAAAAATTCCTGAAAATATCTTACTATCTCTATTTGAAACACTATTTCAGATTTATGCAAACAATTTAATAAACATTACACATTTAATGTGCAGTGTTAACTTACAATAAAATAGCAAAACATATATTCTACTTAAAAAAAAAATTCTTAACGCTGACTGACAGACAACGCACAACTTAAACCGGTAGGTCTAGAAGCATGACGTTCCTCAAATAACGAAGGTGAGTACTAATAGAGGATTTTTGTAAATGCATTCCGTCAAGAGGATGAATAGGTAGAGGCCGAAAAAAATCGCAGGTTCAGTGACCTGTAGGCTTGCCTACAAGAATACTTGTGAACGGAAGCAGACAGCAGATATTCATTAGCTGCTTGCTGTTAAAAGTGACATAGGTCTGTATTCGTTACATTTACATAATTGGTTCACAGACATTCAGGAGAGGTCAAATAAGTTAAAGGCCAGTTGGGAAAGTGACACAAATATACCGTTGTTGTAATTCTAGCTTGTTCTCAAATAAAAACGCGAATTTTTCAGGTATCTATGCATAGGGCATGAAAGTTTCTATGGAAGACTGCGACATGCGATATTTATATTAAACACAACAATTACACTTTTAAAAATGCACCATAATAAAAAATCTTCCCAACAAGGTAACAAATATGTTTGTTCGTCTTATATGCGTTTTTATGCCACAAAATATCGGTGAGATGTTATGAGTGTACCTGCGGAGTTTTCAGCAAAAATGTTAATTCATTAATTAAGACCAATTTCTTTTGGCGTGGTGGTCAAAACGGGGTAGAGGAGTACTCAAACATTTGGAGAAAAAAACACTTTGGTAGCGTAAACCGGGGTTACTTTGACCTTCTGGAGTAACTTCGGCCACTCAAAATTTTGGTCTTTATGTCGTTTAGTAAATAAAGTTTTAAAGGTTAGCTACATGTGCTACAGAAATTACTTCAAACACTAGATTCCAGTTACCTACTTATTCACCCCAAGACCCCAAAACTTACATTTCCAATTGTCATACCGGTTTACGGTATGTTATTGTGCGTGCGCCTGCTAAAGTTTCTGCCGAAAAAAATTGTGTGTGTGTGGAGAGAAAAGGGGGGGGGGGGGAAGTGGGGGGACAAATGGCACTAAAAAATATTTAGTAAAAAAACACTTTTAAGAGCTGTTGTGCGTGTGCCCAAAGGTTTCACCCAAAAATGTACTTTCGAATCTTTGGAGAGTGAGGGGTTCAAAACGGGGTGCAGGGGCAGAGCAGGACGGGTTCTTCAAAAATTTTGTTTTTTAATTTTATCTTTCGAAGTGTCTAAATAAACCGTAACTAGTGACGCATAACATAATTTATCACCATCTAAAACTTTTAAAAACCCTTTAGATTTCAGATATATCGTAATAAATTGAAAAACCTGCGAACGAATTCGCGGGTAGAAACTAGTTGTTCATAAACATTTGCGAACACCACACTTACCATACTTATTCCTAATACTAATAGTTAACGTTTAGCCAACAAAAAAATCTTTGCTTTTATATATAGTATACGAATATGAAACGAATGTTTATGCCACTTTAACGTAACGTGCACAAATAATTCACGTTTATAAGCACTCACCTATGCCTGATCCACAAATAATGCCTATCTTCGGCCTGATGTGTGTCTTGCTCAGCAGATACTTGGCTATTTTTTCCACCACTTCATACGTGTATCTGAAACAAAAAACAAATAATTATAAAATCATTGAAACTTCTATGTCATACACATATATTTTTAACACAAAAATTATTTCTGCGAGATGAAAAAAAAATTATTACTGCGAGATGAAAATTTACAGTAGACTTTATTGTGTTTATGGTTTACCGAAACTATTAATCTATGAGCTACTAGAGAAATATAAAAATAGATAATTATAAAACTGGTTATGGAGAATAGCCAGGACTACAGAACTGGTTGACGTGCTCGCAACCGTATTTTAGGTGGAAAACTTGGATTAAGTATAACGCCATGGAGTAATATGTACATTGTTTGACAGTTTATTATTGCAGTTAACAAGTACGAGCTGACATGTGACAAATTCTTGTCCTGAGTTATCTCTAGTCTAAGGACTATCACCCCTGTTAATCAACTACTTGCAATTTTTATACAATGTTGGGTATTTGGTCGTGTAAATTATCAGTGTAAAATTTGTACAATGTAGAAATTTTTACCAAACATCAGAAGGTGTCATGGATGCTTCGAAAAACAGTGCTAGTGTGTTACGTTAAAGCAATAAATCACAATGCAAACATTGAGAAACTTCCATGTTTAGTTATGGTTGATGACCAATATTTGTTTCAACAATCTGTATGTTCTCATGCAGTACGAACGACAATTCTCTTGCTATTTTTACAATGCTTTTGTTTGCATAACTTAAAAAAAACTGTCTCCTTTTAATGTGTGTTTACGAAATTTCGCTCAATTATACTTCTGCGAAAATATCGTGCGAAAGGTATTTACAAAGAAACCTCCCTCTGTACTTGCATGCTGACTTGCAGTTGTGTTGCATTACTATCTCAATTACTCCTTTGACGTACTCATTAAATACTTGTTTACGATTGAAAGTATATCACAAAGTTAAGGTAGTTAATTAGCGAAAACTAATCTATCAAATTAAACGAAATAATTCACTGTGAAATAACATCCCATCAGCTCTGCAATAAAATATTTTAAATCCCACATCGTTATATATTGAAATTTTTTAAAAAGATCGGAAGAGTACAGAAAAAAATTACAAATTCAACATTTGTTTACATAAAAATAGTTCGTGGGATGCATTTAAAATGTTTTATTACGTAGCACATGGCATGTTCTTTCACCGTTAATTATTTCACTCACGTATGTCAATTGGTTTTCACTATTCGCATGGCAGCAGAACACGCAAATTTTGACTTCGACGCACCGTTATGAGAAAACTATGCGAGCAAAATTGTTTCTTAAGAGGAAACTGCATTCACAAGTATCGTCTATAAATCTAATACTATTTCATAGAAATAGAAAATTATGATTTTATCGCACTTGAACACCCTTAAAAGTCAAACTCTGAACCAACCAGTGAGGCAGATAAAGTGTCATGTTGTAGTTCTGTGTAAATGAAATAATGTTATAACTTGTGAAGTTGATATACCAGTGGATGCCATAATACATTACCGGCTCTTGTGTAAGGAGATAGCGCACCGTCATACAGTTTCAACCCTAATATGTGTGTGTGGCATACTAAAATAACGTTATGCAACGTTAGAGTGTAAAGTCACACCAGTATTTATGCATGTATCTACACACTCGTGTACGTGTGTATGAACATATATGCCCCCACGCAAAGTACAGGAATATTTCTAAAATATGTAATAATTTCATAAAATTTAGGGGTGGACACAATAGAATATTTCTCCCATCGACCAATTTTCAGAAGAGCGATTAATGTTTGCCAGAAGGTGTGGGAAATGTATCTCGTAGAGTCTATAAGTACGCAGCCGTTGCTATACAAGAACAATATTGGTCGTAGCTCTTGAAGGCACTTACCCGCCATACAACAAGTCCAGATCACTATTTGTGCGACGGTGGTGAGTTTAATGTACGGCGGTCAGGTACTTCAAACAAGAACTATAAATGCTGAACTTATATTACACCGTGCATTGTATTGTATCTAACTGCCGTGTAGTTTACAGGCATAACTGGAGACATAATGGAGGTCATTGAAGTGTGACATACTGTTGATATCTCTGACTTAAGTAATTTTTCTATACCCTTCTTCCCTATACAGTTCTTGCACATTTGGCTACATGGGATGTAGAAAATAAATTGGCAGATATTTTTAATTTATTGACAGTAAAATGCTTCCGCTAATTTCGTTGACGACGTTGATGGAAGAAAATTGCAAAATATGTCCTTTCATGATTTTAACAAGCCAAGCTAATGAAACGATTTTATTCGTGTTAAATTTAAACTGCTGACCGTGTCATGTTCTACGCTCTACAATAGCCTCATACACAATAAGTATCTGACATAAAACATGTAACAATAAATCAATACTATACACATTAGGGAGCCGAATTGTTAAAAATAATGTTATATGTTTTCAATATTTTGTATACTTGTGATAATTTATTACTTAGTAGCGCACCGTAAATGTGTGTGTACAAAAACGCAGAGAACTGTGGAAAAAATGTATAGAATATAATTTGGTAGGCCTATATTTCAAATTTATAAAAACGTTATCGCGTTAATCTGTATTTGCAAAGTCATGGCAATTCGTTGTTCTTTGCAGTTAGTTGTATTTTGAATTTTATAATTTAAATTGATATTAAACTTGACAAAATTAAAAACTTAGTTAAAACAAACGTAGAGTTGATTTACGCATATAAATAGTTTAATGAAGTTGTTTGGCTAGTAACTGAACGTCAAAATGTTCACAACCGTGTTCTAATAAGTAGAGAAACTTTTTGTCCGTGTATTTCGTATTTTATAACACGTGTATGGTATTTAAGTATAAAAATAGATATAATTCTTCAGAAACTACAAAAAATTTATTTATTGAATTGCTTGCGGAATATTAAATCAAATTCTACAACTACATCCCGAACAATGTTCTAAGGTACTAATAATATTATCAGAAAAGAAAAATCATTTTAGATTACGGGTAAAAATTTTAGTAATCTATTTTATAATCCTATGCCTTATCTAAGAAAAATAGGCATAACACATTACTATTCCTCAAACTATTCTGTTTGGAAGTAAGCAGACTTACTACAGGGCCTTGCCCTAAACTTGACTATAGGCGGTTCGGAATAAAGTGAGCACTCAAAAAAAGCCCTTCTAAAGTTCTATTTTCAGTCAATTCGTATCTTTCCGCACGTAACGGCTAACAACGGGAAATGTTTAACCTCTCTGGACACGTCACTTGATACTTCCGCGTGTAAGATAAATTACGCAGTCAGTATAAATCGATACTGTTTTATAAAAATACGTTTATTAATTATATTAAATGCAATTATGTCGATTTCATTTGATTCTGATTCTGTATTACTATATTTAAATAGGAAAATACACGGAACTATTTTCCGTAATTTCGCTGCCAACCATACAAGCAGTAACGCAACTAGAGTTAATGCAGAATTATATGCAGTAACGGCTAGTGATATTTTTCAAATGTTAAATATTTAGTGCTCACTTTATCCCAAACGAACTATACAACAGTAATATCAGGATATCACGCAACTCGTAATATCCCACAGTTACAATAGGAAGACAATGTGAACTACATCATTGTTGCACACATAACAGCGATAGAATGTTATGAGAACGTCTGAGTGAGAATTCCTCGTCTGACGCAAGGGTGGTGATGTAGCGTGTTTACGTATATTTTTACGTGAAACCGCTTAGCTTGTTCTTATTTCATTCATCTACGAAAAGATCGCACATTTTAAACTACGCTAATGTAATCTTAAACATTCAGTACGCTTGCTAGAAACATGATTTTCGGGTTTCTCAATGTTGTTATAAACTGTTTCTAGACAGCTGTAACTCATAAAATACCACCTGAATTCGTAAAGTACGAAGCAGCAGGCGTCCATTGGCCTTTTCTTCACACTCAACGTAAATACAACTTCAGGGTCACCGCTTGAAGTGCCATAAGAAAAATACTAAAGAGAAAACCTCGCATGTCCGCTTGGCGCGCTGTGAATAAAGGCGATATGCTTCTCGTTGAGCGTGGCACTATGGCTCTTATTGCTCCGCTGTTCCCACGTGTCAAACAATGACATTTGAAACCGGTACACACTCCTCTTAACGCCTGCCTACCTCTGTAGTCCAAACA
The DNA here is from genome assembly GCA_003012365.1 of Medauroidea extradentata. Taxonomy (NCBI): domain Eukaryota; kingdom Metazoa; phylum Arthropoda; class Insecta; order Phasmatodea; family Phasmatidae; genus Medauroidea; species Medauroidea extradentata. The sequence goes on along the minus strand of PNEQ01100484.1, from coordinate 3,470 downwards.
CGCACAATATAAGACATGCAGGTTGCCTATCCACAGGCGTTGTGCAGTGAATACACACAAGATGAGAACATCCTGATTGTTGGACATGTATTTGTAAAGAACGTCAAAAGAGTATTGTTTTCCGAGCTGCTTCTATACATCTGATCATTCATTTTAAAATCATCTTGCGAGTGTACTTGTCTGTAAACATGTACAATAGTATTGTACTCATGCACATATGAACGGAGCAAGTTGAAGCTGTGTTAAAACATGTGCTTTACATTAGAGGAATGTGGTTCGATTACCGGTCCAGTCATCATGATTCCTGCATTCCATTGTTTTTCGCAATCACTCCAAGTGTATATGATTCTTAAAAAAGCCCCTTGGCATGTTATCTTCCTCCTTCCTCCCGGTTATCTCTACCAGGTCGTGGAGTGAGTGAGAGAGAGATTTTGATCAGCGCTTAACATCGAGGTCTTCAGCGCTGGTAAGGGGTAACATGAGGTGCGTATGGACCGGCGCTGGAATGAAGGGGAGGGGGAAACGTGAGATCCTTGAGAAAACCCACCGACCAACGGCAGCGTCCGGCACGATTCCCACATGCGAAAATCCGGCGACCGACTCCGCCGGGAATCGAACCCGTATTGCCTCGGTGGGAGGCGAGAGGTCTGACCCCTCGACCACCACCCCCCCCCCCCAAGGTCGAGGAGACAGGGCGAGAGAGAAAGATAAGAAGAAACAGTGTGCATGTGTGTGATTAAATTCTTTCAAAAATTACCAAATAGAAAACATGTACCGCAGTGGCGTTATAGACTTTTGTGAGATACTTAAAATTTAAAAATAAAACTGGACTTCTGAATCCACCGTTTGTAACGGAAAATAAACTTCAGTGAACTTCTTCCTGCAACATAAATTTACCTGAAATAATATCTGGCAAGTCTAAGATCACGAATCCTATGCTATTAGTACACATTGTAAACATAGTGAAAGTAGTTCGGGTGTGCAAATAGAGCTCAAGGAACAAAAGACTATAAGAATCGCTATTTGCTCTTGTTCAGTAATTCTTTATCTAGACACAATTTAAGAACGTTTGACCTTGTGCATTATAACTCAAAGGCAACTGCTGGAGGCACCCCAACACTCATGCTTGTCGTGTTACTGAAGCCTGTATATATGATAACGTCAATTTGGTTGTTTACAACTTCCTAATCTACAAAGTAAAATGTACTTTTAAAATGTTCAAATTTTTAGACAGCTTCCTATGTTGAATAACAGTTGTAATAACTAACGAACAAAAAAAATTATATATAAAGACAAACTTTACTTTTTGAACTATAGTGGCCGTAATGTTTTCTCGCGATAAACGAGAAGTGCATGTAGCAAGCTGCCAGTGAAGGCCATGTGTTGTGTACCGCATAGCTACCAACTGTCGCAAAGGAAGATAACCAGTTGCCAGCGCAGGCAGGGTCAATAACACCGGTGGCGAAGATCAAATGGCTCTGGTTGACTTTATAACACCACTCCTGTTACTTTGCCGTGAATACGACCAAGTGGTAGTGGTTGACTTCTCTCCGACATTATGACGGTAGCACTGACTTGTCTTGGCAGTTAACTCGTATGTCTAGGACGTGCAGAGGCAAGGACTGCTCTGCTAGTTGGCTGGGATATTCTTCTCACACTTGCAACATAGATGAGCAACTCATACGTACTGCCACTTAGTTAATGATTGTTTCGTACTTGATGCATAACCGATGTCATAGCGTAAGCTTCTACCTCAGTGACTGAACATATGTGCAGTTGAAAATCACTGCGTAATAGGTCAACGTTGTTTAAAGGAAAGTTAACTGGCATTGGCACCTTGGTCTTGCCTCAGACTGTCAAAGTATTTAATTTTTCTGTGACGAAGCTAGCTCATCAACAATTCAAACGTTTGGTGTTATTGTCCTACACCAACTTGTTATCAAAATCTTTAAGTTTTAGTTTGGAAGCCAACAAGGGAAACGCCAGGCGAATTGCCCGCAGCCACGTCCCTAAGATGGAAATGTTACTTATAAATGTTTTCATATGATCTCAGGGGATACGTTTAGTGCGGCCCTATTATATAAAGATTGATTAGCTGCCGAGAGTGTTTGTAAGTAAGAGTAAAAATTTTAGAATAATGTCTAAAATTGCAGACATAGCATAGTGGGTTATTTTTGTGGGAAAAAATGAACAAACATGTACATCGATTTCTGTAGAAACATGCATTCTTAGGGTTTTAACAGTGTAATTAATACATCAGGCAAGCAGGCAGACTAGTTAAATAATTCTGATTAATGTGCCTATGAGAAAACAGTGCAACGGGTCTTTTTTCATGTGAAGGAATTGGAAGTTTGAAAATTAGTATGATGGTGGAAAAATTACTTGCGTCCAGCGCGAGGTCAGAGTTTGCAAATTTTAACTGACCGTTTGTTAGATGCCTTCCTGCACTTGAGTATAAACTGCCTCGGTTCCTTTTTTATTGGCTGAAAGCGCTAACAGTAAAGTGCTGACACAACAATGATAAAACAGGCCGTTGTCGTACATATTATATAAATTTTGTCATGACTAGAAGCCATACGAATTGTTAGGCACAGAAGGTTGTTCTACACTTGTTACAACTGTTTTAAACTTATTTGTAGCTTCTGCTGTCCTGTTCTAGCTGAGTGCGTACATTTTATACAGTAGACATTCCCGGAGATCGCGCTGGCCAAGAAAGCAAGTCGATAGCATAGCCTCGGGTTCTTCGTGTTAAATATCATCGTCAATTTTCCTGTAGGAAAACTGCCCGTCTGTGTCGCGATGTGTAGGGGAGTACACGATGCCTCATAAACTTGCAACAAATCACTGTATGTCTTGTCAGCCTGCTCCTGATCACAATAGGACGAACAATGAATATTGTCACTACCAACAAGATATGCACTCAGTTACGATAGTGTGTTGCACAAGCATGGGTTTCCAGTGCATCCAGGACATTGCCATATTTGAGTACAAGGGTTGTTGTCTGTGGCAAGAAGAAACCTGGGTACTACGCAACCTTATCAATCAGCCATTGACGTATCTCATGTTGCAATAAAACATGGATCACCAATGTCGTCACATATAGCTAGGTTTGTGGAAAGACGCGATGTTGGGAAGACACATTGTTGGTTGAGTTATCACCTGTTAGATAATATGTTTGTCTCATCGCGTGGAAATTCTAGTTGGCCCAGAGCTTTGTACAGCCCTTCTTCTGAACCTTAGGCAACAACATCCTACCTTATGTAGGTTAGGTTGCTAACGAAAAAAAACCTGGAAATAAAATACCTTAGTTTGATTAATATAAGCTCACAAAGTACGTAAACTTCACCTAGAATTCCATACTACAGAAAAAAATTTACCTGTGTGTGTGTGTGTGTGTATGTATATATATATATATATATATATATATATATATATATATATATATATATATATATATATATATATATATA
>PNEQ01100482.1:0-34575 GCA_003012365.1 Medauroidea extradentata | reverse complement strand
AGCTACTTGAAATTTAACAAAATTTAAACAAGGCAAAATATCAGAAAAGTTTACTTAGAAAAATTGCTTGAAATTAAATTAGCTTTCAAATGAGTCCAAACACGATATAAATCCACTAAAATTGACATGTAAAATTCTATGCTTTTCTCTTGCTTTAAAGTTAAATTTAAAATTAAAAAGAAAATTTTAATGTAAATTTTTCTACTCGCATCCCCAATTAATAGGTTGGATCCCGCGTATACACCCTTATACCTGGTTACGTCGGCCTACTTAATTTGTTATAAACAGAGAAAAAAAAAGAAACATTAATTAAGACAAAAAAAATTGAAATTACAGTATGATAAGAGGCCAAGTAAGTGCTACGTGCCAGTGCACGTCACAGCTGGGAATGTTATCTTATATTAAGACCTGGTGGTTGCCTGGATTTGGTAATGTACTGATGAGCTAGTTCCCATCGTCTTAGTTCAGAACTATTGCTTGTAGGTGGCAGTGCCCTCACCAATCTAGTACTGTAGCATGAGTCAAAGTCCTTGTTATGGTGGGCTGCATGGGCAGCAACTGGTTTTTCCTGTGGGTAGGTGTCTTTGCCTGCTATGGCTTGTCTAGTGTCAATGTTAACGAAGACACTGAAAGGTACATCTGACTCAATTTTTCCCCAGACATCTTCAACAAGATCGTTATCTTCCACTGTGCTGGCAACTTTTGAACCTGGAGAGCCATCTTTTTTGAAGCAGTTCACAATTGTGTCTTGAGTAACTTCCTTCCATAACTTCCTTCCATGCACAGGAAATGTTGTGGACTGCATCTAACACACTTTGTCTTCACATGTCTTGTGGATTTTTTCCACAGTCAACAAGACGTAGAATTTTTGTGACCAACCTTTTCCTGTACTGGGAGTTGAAGGCATGAATAATTCCTAAGTCCAAAGGTTGCAGCTCACTTGTGCAGTTGGCTGGGAAGAAAACCAACTTGATATTTCGCAATGTCCGGTTTGCTGGATGGGCTGGACACTGGTCAACAAACAGCACAATCTTCCTGTTCTTTACACCCATCAAAGCTTCTAGTGCATGCATCTGTTGTTCAAAAATTTTGGAGATCATCCAGGCCTTTTTGTTGGCCAGATACTTCATAGGCAAGGTCTTGATGTGCTTGAAACACCTGGGTTTTTGGTATTTCCCTATCACTATTGGTTGCAACTTCTCACTTCCATCTGAATTTGCTATTAGTACAACTGTTAATCTCTGCTTGCTCATCTTCCCACCATGCATTGTTAACCCTTTCAGACACATTGATTTACTTGGGAGAACTGAATAAAATAAACTACAGTAGAACCCTGTTATAACATTTTTCAAGGGCCCTGTGACAAAAAAGTGTTATATGCAGGAAAATTTTATAAGCAGGGATCAATATTTTACCACCAATAAATGGATATTACGCAAAAGTAACTTAAAATTTGATAATGGCGGGAAAGGCCGCTAGGCTACTAATTACAAATAAAACAGAAAGAGTTGTGCACAAGTACTCACAGGATGGTACTTGCAGATAGAAACACACACACATAGGACGAACACACTCCACTCACCTGATGAAGCAGATGTAGTCTGCGAAACGTTGTGACCGCGCATCCGCGGAGAAATGTGTTCGTCCTATGTGTGTGTGTTTCTATCTGCAAGTACCATCCTGTGAGTACTTGTGCACAACTCTTTCTGTTTTATTTGTAATTAAAATTTGATAGTTTATGTACAGTAAATAAGCCTATAATGAGATTAAAAGAGGCTGTAGTTACTGTGCTATCAGAAACATGATGAATACATACATTGTGTGTATAGTAGAGACTTTCCCACTTGTCTTCTGTAGGTTCATGATCGTCATATTCAGGATCACAGTCTTCAATTTCATTGTAATGTACACTTAAGATACATTCCCAGACATTAATTTGGTTTTGACATATGTTTTTAGCCTACAGCTTAGTTATTATATTTAAAATAATACAGTTAAGAAAAATTTTACGTGAGTTTTGAATAATGTTTGAGAAAAAAGTGATGTTACCGGTATATGCAGGAAATGAAAATACCAGTGCTGTTATAAGCAGGAAATGAAATATTATTCCTTATGGAAAAGTGGTGGGACTAAAGAAAAGTAATGTTATAAGCAGGAAAATGTTATATCCAGAAATGTTATAACAGGGTTCTACTGTAGTTTCATCAAGGTTGAAGATGTCTTTGGACTTGCATTCTTCAATGTCTGTGAGTAGCTGTTCTCTTTTCCACACGTTCACAGTTGCAAGATCTACACTAGAACTTTCCCTACAAACAGTCCTACAAACAAGGTAATGTCTTTGCTTAAATCGGTCAAGCCAACCATTCGAGGCACAAAAATTGTCAACTCCCAGCCTGGTGACTATTACCTGTGCTTTTTCTCTCTCAAAAAACTCCATTAATCGGAATGTTTGCTGCCCTGGCACCCACACACCACTCCTTTAAAACTTCTAGCTGATCTTAATTTGATACTCGGACGTATTTTCGTTTTTTCACAAACGGCCCCAACTTCATAGCACATTCTTCGACCGTTGAACAATTTTTCACGATTGTGTTTATTGTAGAAATTGATACTATATCTAACCTATCTGCAAGGGACAAGTGTGTCCGTATGTTAATCTACACTCTTTAAAATGTCCAGTTTTTCATTGATGGTAAATGCTCTTCTTTTACTACATGCCATTATAAATAAGCGTTTAATAAATGCAGTACATAATTGTATCACTTTGCGTCAATAAAAATCTCGCACAAAAATTACAAACAAAAATACTAACGATTCCGTATTTTCTCTACCCGACGGAAACAACTGCAATCATAGACGCTGTTGTATTCCGAAATACAGTAACATCTTGTTGAAAGAAGTAGAATAAAAGAAAACTGTAGTGCTGTCATGTGATCAAGAGCAAGCATGACTACACTCAGTGCGCACCGAAAACAAAAAGTTCTGGAAAACAAGATGGCGTCACATGTTAACGCATTCGGAAGTGTGAGAATGTAATCTAAGAGTGTAATTACAAGCACTGCGAATAGTATCACTGTGTTCAGGTTATCAGTGTTGCTGTAGTTTAATACATTCTCTATGCTATTCCTTCGTGTTTGGTAAATAAACAAGCAACTAATAGATTAATGGTGTTGTGGTAACATATATAAACAGTGTAAACAGCAGGAAATGTAAATATTGTGTGTTGCGAACAGCGGGAATGTTATACATAGAAACAAAGATAAAATTCGGCATAATACAATTGGTGTAATTAGCGGGAAAACGTAAACTGCAGTAACGCAAAAACATGGTTCTACTATACGTAGGTGAGCTTGGTTAATGCTGATACAGATACATTTCTTACAGGGGCATTTTTTATTAATAAGGGCTTACTATTTCTGCAACAATATCCAGTAATACACTAGTTGGTCTACAGTGATCAAGATTATACTGAGAATATAATACTAACACACAATGTATGTAGTCTCGTTAATTGTTAGAGAGCGCCTGTTAAAGGACTTATTTATTTATGCTGTAAAGTTGATATTTTAAATAATTATCAAACATTTATAGTATAAAACTCACATATAACACAAAGTTTCTTTCATTTCTGCATTAAAGTAAAGGATTTTGTTTTTCAAGTGTTAAGTGCTGTCGTATGCCAAATAAACTTGAGCTTGACTCGAAGATTGTGAGGTTTTACGTAATTTCACTCGAGTTCGGTTCGAACGTAAGAAACCAATATCACTCACCCCTAATGTTTACACCTTGAAACAGTTGTAAAAGATCCTCCCATATAATGACAAAAATGGATGCTATAATATATATAACAATATTCATGAGTTTTCTGTTGCACAGTTTTAGCTTGTCCTCAGTTGAATAGTTTTGGCCTGAAAGTTTGCTATTGATGGAAATGGATTCCATAGATTTGTGTTGCTTCCTCAAAAATATAGTTGAAATTTCAAGAATTTATTTATTTTGTTTTTTTAATTTACTTAAGCCTTAAATGTGGCTGTTACGAAATGAATTATTCCATTCAATTCAGACAGGGCTTGTTGATTCACCATCACAGATTTACTTAGAACAATTACAGTAGTTACCGCCGTTGGTGATTGGAGGCACAATTATCCGACGATGATTTCAACTCCCCCCTAAGAAAACCCTTTTTCCCTAGTTATAGCATTTTAAGTTTAGCTAAAAAATTTTTGATATAGAAAAATTGCTTGTGATTAAAATGAGCACTATTTAAAAATTAAATTTTCAGTTTTTTTTATATACATACCTGCCAACTTTTCAATATAACAATTAGGAAGATATTTACAAAAAGTTAAAATTTTGCATGAAACTCACGCAACAAATTTTGCGTCAAATAAACGGTAAATATCAAGTTTAGCTTCTTATCGTGTACAGGCCAAACTATTGATTTTAGACATAAGGTTTATCAACGAAAAATGTTTCTAGTGACATTTTAAGTTGTCCTACGTAAAATTTTTTTGTGTTAAGTTAGGTTTTTTAGGTTAGTTCAGGTTAGGCTAAGTTAGGTTAGGTTAGTTTAGGTTAAGTTACCTAACCTAGCCTAAACTAACCTAACTTGGCCTAACCTAACCTAAAAAACCTAGCCTAACAAAAAAAAAATTTACCTACGCCTACTTAGAACGTCACTAGAAACATTTTTCATTAATAAACTATATGTCTAAAATCAATAGTTTGGCCGGTACACTATGAGTAGCTAAACTTGATATTTACCACATTATTCTACAAATTCTATCCTACTTCAAAATGCCATCACCACCACGAATTTTGGCTAAAACTGGTATCATTTCTACCATCAGTCGCAACTGAAAACGGTGCATTCTTCAATCACTGCACTTCTCCGGATTTTGCATCCGAAGCCATTTCTTTCACAATTGCAGAAGTTTTGGTTCGCGCACATCCATATTTCTTTGCGATTTCTGAGCCTGGAAACATTTTTTTCACATGCGCACCTGCATGATCTGCGGCTGCTAGAGGAATGTTGTGTTCTATCAAAAACGAAGTAAATAAACACTCTGCTCGCGTGACGCCTAGATCTGCACTCCCAAGTTTAACAAAGAAATCTTGAAAGTTTTGGTTATCTTCTTGGCATTTTATATGAGACACATGCTTCACACTTTTGATATGTACGCTGATGTCACTTTTGCCGCCATGCGATAAGTTAATGTCGCATCTGCATGCCTTACAAAAGCCAAACCTTTCCCTTTGTCGGACTTCACAATACACTGAAACTCTGTACTGTAGGTATCACGGAATGTCTGGTAATAACATTGTTTCTTCGTACCGGTAGGCGTACTCATTTTTGAAAACGTAACACAGACGATTTGCAATTCATAACCTGAAATAACTTAAGACCTAAATGAGGTGACGGAAACTCATATTATGCAAACTACTTCGCTCGTTTTAATACATAATAATTTGTTATATCGTAAACCAAATCCAGTACTGCTTTCATACTGAAAAAAAAAGTCCATTAGCAACGAAACCACACAGCAAACTTTCTTCAACTGTTGAAAAGGCAACGACGCCACTCGTTGTACAAATGTGTAATCGAAACACACAATCGATCGTCACAAGTCCAAGGCGCAATTCATCGATACATCGAAAGATATGAATGCAGAATCAATTTATCGAAAAAATTCAGATTTTTCTAAAAATCGGAAGAATTCACAGACTTTCGGAAAATCGTAAAGGGCAGTTAATATTCGGAAGACTTCCGGAAAAATCGGAAAGGTTGGCAGGTCTGTATATACAAACTTTTTTCGTTAAGCCCTTGATCTTTCATTTATTTCAAACAATTGCAAATAACTCTAACCAAATGCTTTGAAAAAAATTGAGACTGTGTACAATCGTACGATACACAATTTTGCCAGAGCGTTTTTTTTAAAATGATGTACCGTTTTTTTTTTAAATAATGTACCTTTTTTTTAATAATGTACCAATTTTTTTTATACTGTATATATAATATACCGTTTGCTAGCAAAAAATTTTTTTGCATCATTTTGGCTTATTTTGACAGCAAAATATGTAATGTTTCTGTGGCAAAAATCTAAAAATCCATTTGGTTTATTACAACAGAAAAATTCAGATACAAACTATTACTTGATCATGTAGGTATTTGTTTCCTTGTGTTTTGCTTGTAATTGTAATTATGTAAATATTATTTGACAACTCCAACACATCTGTTGTGTTAGTACAGAAGCTAATAAATTTAATTGAATTGAACTATGATATATAAGTGTTAAAACTGTAAGAATGAATTTTTGATATATGTATTAAATTGTGTTAAAAAAATTTTTGAAACCACTGCAAAACTTAAAAGCGTGGCCTTAACTAGCACTTACGCTGTACATGGATTTTGAAAATATTTTCGCGTTTTGCGTAATCACTTTCCCACAAATGTTATTTGCAGTTTTACAAAGGAAAAACTTGTAACCAAGATGCAGCTAACAATATGTAATTAACAGTTATTGAAACTTCTATGAGTGTTGCATTTTTATTAACACTCTCAAACTTTTTGTCTGGGTGACATCTGATCCTTTGTTAATAGAGTGCGCTTATAGTATAGTATGTTTTTGCCTGCAACCATTTCTAGAATTTTTTGAAAATGTCATGTTTCATTGTTGAGAATGTTCTACAGCAGTACAGAAAGACTCCTTATCGTAAATATGCACTAAATGTTTGTTAAAATGTAGATAACTATGTTCCATTACTACATTTACACAATACATACTTTTAAGTTCAACTCGAAGACGTAAACAAAACGACCATGTTAGATTGATGTGAAATTAATGAAATATTATAGGCCTATGTTATTGTTTCACAAACGTTTTAATTTCTCAACATAATGCCATAGCATCAATAGTATGTATGCATCAACACAAGTAACATTATTGTGCAGTTTTTAAAATACTGTACATATTTTTATTCTTATCTCTTCCTCAGTTGTATATTAATAAAAGTTATTGGAAGATTTTTGGGATTGTTTAACAGCAGTATGTGTGCTACATTTTATAAGCTTGGTAATTTTTAGTTGTATAAAATAATTACCATGAACTGTAATGTTATGTATAGTAATCCCTGCGTTACGAAAGGGTTACGTTCCTGAGCCTGTTTCATTACTCAAATTTTTCGTAAGTGGAATTATAGATAAGGTACCACACACATATTTTGTTTCAGTACTAAAGTGAATTCTCTATGTATTGAAACCTAATGCATTGCATATCTGTGTCCATGGTATATATTCTGGTGCCCATTTCTTTATTTTACAGCATTTTAGGACAGCATCCATTGAAATCCCTCATGTATTGAAATTTTTTGTTAGTCACATGAGAAACCATGGATAGAGGATCCACTGTATTTGTATACTGGTGTGTGAAGCAAAAAATAATCAATTGACATGGTGACAGGAGATTTAGCAACGCCTGGTTTAACCAATATTCACATGCGCCCACACAAACACAATCAGCACGCAAGTTGCCAGATACCTATGGCAATTAGCAAGAACAGAGACACATCTGCTCTCTCATGTTAGAAATTGGTTCTTTTCACTAGACATAACTGTTGCAGTGTAAGTTCTGTAGAATGAGTTTAAAGTAAACAACTGTTTCTGTTGAGCATGTTATATTGGAATAAAAAAAAAAGATGCAGGTGATAATGGATGTTAAGTAGTTAATAATCCACATGCATAAGGTACACATGGCTGTATGTATCAACTCTTGATGTAACGTGGACAACTCTGTGAATAAATTGTGAAACACAAAAAAATTTATATAACAAGGTTGTGTCAGAGTTCCATGTCATGCAGTGTTTATTACTGTAGCATGGGAAGCACACTGGCTTTTGAGGAGAGGAGCAGGGCTGGTTGGTGGGCGGGCTTGTCACTGCGGAAGTCTGATCTCTCTCTATCCTCTCTCTCTTTCTCTCTCATGCACTGTGGGTTAGGGGGCCTCTAAAGGGAGTCGGAAATGTTGAACAACGTATGTGTAACACAGGCCTTGGTCGTAGCTTTTCAGATTACAGGCAGCTTACGTGTCACATTTTTTAAACGCCCATGAATTCTGGGAATGATATAGTGTTTAATTTCATTTCGCCAGAAGCATTAGAATTAACCATAACAGTGATGTGATCTTTAGTAGCTTTGAATCCAGGCATAATTTTTTTTTCCTTTGAAATAAATGTGCGTTCTGGCATCCACTTCCAAAACAGAGCATTTTCGTCCACATTAAACATTTGCTTAGGCAAATATTCCCTTCCTCAACTAGGTATTTCTGCTTGGAATTCAGGAATGTCATTTTCTGTGCTCACATTTTCAATTGCAAATTCACCTATTATAGTATCTTGATTTTGTGAATGTTAGCATGCTTCTTGAAGCTTTCAAACCACCCAGCACTAGCTTTAAGTGTACTTTCTGTGCCTATTTTGCCAGCTTTCTTCAGCAAATCTTAATGCAGAGATCTAGCCTTTTCCTGAATAATAATAAAACTCAACTGTATCCGTTTTTGTGTCGTATCCCCAATCCAATGACACAACAGTTTTTCCATCTCTGAAACTGGACCCACCCTCTTCTTGGTAATTATTGTGCTGTACAATGTTACTGCACTTTTTATTCTTTTAAACAATACAGTATGCATTCTTTACAATGGTACCCACAGTAAAAACAGTGTGATTGGTTTCACAAGTGAGTTTTGAAAGTGTTGTTCCATCTTCATACGTTCTTGCAATGTGATAACAGATGCTTTTTTTTTACTGTCTTTTCTGAGTACTCATTCTTACGTTTCAGTAACATATTGCCGGTAAACAAACACTACCTTCTGCACCACACGAGACTTCAAGCAAAACTGTAGTCTGCCACTGTGTATTGTAAGGTCAGTGATACAAAGCATAATATATATAGATGCGTACTGCTGTCTCAGCGGTCAAGTGGAGAATTTGTGCAAATTTTTTTCTTTCTTTTTTCCTTATCCTCCTTTCGTAACTTTGAATTTTCGTAAGTCGCAGGTTTTGTATTACTGTATATAATACTTAGCGTGCTTTGAAGTCACAGCCAACTGAAAAGTGTAATTTTCTGGCTTGTGGGCAGGTTTGTTGATTTCTTGAGTTTTTTTTTACAAACATTACTTTTCCAGGAGATTGGTCACACTCACCTGAGGATTGCTGATGGTGTTGGCTCCCTTCTGCAGATGTCAGGTTTGCTGGCACGCCTCTGCCGTGTGAAGTCGTGAAGAAGTGTTTTCAGAAGGCTGGAATACTCTTGTCGATAGTGATGTTATGCAGTTGCATCCATCAGTATCTGTTGTGTTTGTAGTGTGTAATAAAATATTTTTACATTTTTTAAATATGCTTTTGTAAGAGTATTTAATATTTATGATTCCTTACCTAGTGGTCACAGATCTTTCAGAAAGTAATGGTACACTTCACTGCAAATTTGGATGTAGAAAATTATTTAACGTAATGTATTTTTTGGTCTAAATGCTAGCTCATTCATATACAGAGTGTTTTTGTTTTTCAGCCCAGATTCTGAAATCTTTTGTTTCATTGATTCTGCAATATTAAACCTACAATGAGTAATGTTAAACTGTTTTCAAGTTCATAGTACTAAAAGAGAGAAAAAAAATTATAGTTTTTTTTTACTGAAATTGTGTGTTTTCCACGTGTACATAATTGTAAATGCTTGAAATTGAAAAATGTTACCTTCTAGTTAGTACTGCTGGATCTAGGGAGGTGCAAGAGGGGGCATGTGCCCAGGCGGCAGGCTGGCCCAGCCTTATTTGAGAATGTTAGAACAGCAAAATAATATACGCCTTGAAGAAGCTAATTCAGTTAGTAATGAAAGTGTAGTAAATTTTTGGCATTGAGAAAAGTCATTTAAAGTTATTTTATAATGTAAAGCTTGACTGCCTTGTTGTAATTTTTACATATAATGTCTGTGTATTCAATGCCTTCAGATTAAACTGGATTGATGAGTTTAATTGTAGCTTATAATTTTGAAGTACAGATTTTTCACGTAGCAAAAATGTAATTTCTGTTTACCAGGACAATATTAATATTATGGTAGTATTAGACATATTTTTATCCAATGTTTTACTTTTGGCCGTATAATTTAGAAAAAAATAAAAAAGGTTGGGGTTGGTGGCGTAAGCCAACTTTGCTGCTACCCTTACAAAATTGTGTGGCTCCAGTACTGCTAGTTGGTCATGGTGATATGTTGAACAACAAACTTCTTTCACACAATAGTTATTGTACATGTTTTCAGCAGGGTTGCTCCTGATTTTCACTCCAAAGCCAAACATTGTTATTGGCATCTGTGTTTTCTTTGGAAACGCCAGTTTCCCCACTAATTGTCTTCTATCTCTGGTTGACCGCCATCTCGTCTGACTGACTCTAATTCTTTCAATTGGCATGTGCAACAGGCTAGTCTTGAGTAAGTCTGCTTAGGTTTCACCCTAGCTTGTCTGTTCATACATTTCTAGTTGCAGGATTGCTATTGGAATATTTTGTATACCAACTGGACAATTATGAATTAATACAGACAATACAGTTAAGTCCCCCATCTCACTAAAAGATTTTAGCACCAGTCTGTTTTAATGGCTAGTGTGCAGTCTGCAGCTCTGCTTCAATGTCAGTGATTGGATGTTTTTACTCTCACTGTCTCGAGGTTCTACCTGCAAATCACAGATGTGTGATGTCACAGTAACCTTGTTCTGATTGGCTGTCAAATGAGCGACATCTCCGAATAAATATACACTGACAATAACCATGAAGTAGAGGTGCAGTTGTGGACATTTCTTGTACTAGAGTACGGTGCCTATTTATTTTCATTAGTTTATTTACAATTTTTTGTAAATTTGCAATTGTAAATATTTTTTGAAAACAGTGATGAGTGGCGGTGACTGTAAATGTATTGAGATGATAGATTTCCATTGCATTTAAATTTAAAAATTATGTCAGAATATGTAATATTGAATTTTTTAGTGTTTATGTTTATCCTGATAAAATTATGAAAATTTACAGAGCAAAGGGGCACAATGGTAACACCGTGTTGAACCCACGTTCGGGAGGACCCCCAAGTACAGTTGTGGACATTCCGATTTTGTTTTTATGGTTTCCCGAAATTGCGTCAGACAAATGCTAAGAGTTGTTCTTAACACTGACCATGCCTTCTTCCTGTCCTTGTGTAAAGTTGTAACAGTCTCCAATTACCTCACCACTGTCTGTGAGACTCAAATCCAATAGGGACTGCGGTGGTCGAATGGTCAGACCATTTGCTACCCACCAAGGCGATCCGGGTTCGATTCCCGGTGGGGTTGGTCCCCGGATTTTTGCATGTGGGAATCATACTGGACGATGCCATTGGTCAGCTGATTTTCTCGGGAATCTCCCGTTTCCCCTGCCCTTACATTTAAGTGCTGCTCCATGCTCACCTCATGTCACCCCTCATCAGCGCTGAAGACCTCAATGTTGAGTGCTGACAAAAATCTCTCTCACTCAAATTCAATATGTACATAGTAACAATGATGAAATTTTATTATGGCTGAATTAATGTTCTTTGACCCGCAATGACATTTTTGTATAGTAGAACCCAGTTATAATGTTTCTGAAGGGACTGGAAATATTTCTACTTTATAAATGGGAAAACACTGTAGAAGGGTAATTTACTGTTATAAAACAGTTTAAGGGCCCAAAATAAAGCAGCCTTATAACAAGGAATACACTATTTTGTGTTTTGTGTTGTGATTTAGTATTGAAGTACACGTTGACATTGAAAGCCATGAGTTTCGTACCCAACTGTCATGTTAAAAATTGTCTGTATAAATTTTAAAGCCTGGTGACCCAGCAATTTTTTTTACGTGGAATACAAACTCTGTTTTGAGGGTGATAAAATGCCAATATAGAGATGTCAAAATCTACATTGGGGTACTTCCTTTTTTTAAGTTTATTTTTTGAACAACCTGTCCACCTGTTGCACACAAAATTTATATTCTGTGTTACTGTTTGTGTTTGCTAACATTGGTGCAGTAGGTGGAAATAGGTTTGTTTCAGACACTTGTGTGATGATACTTATGCAAGTTAGCCTTTGAAGTTTTCTGAAAATAGTTTTTTATATGTACCAGTACCTACTGTAATCACTTGTCCGTGATCAATGTAGAGACATGTTGCAACACAAATATGTTTTATAAATAAAATATCAAGCTATAACAAGGGAAAATAGTACATGTGCCCATTATGACTTTTGTACATGTATGTTTTTGATTGAAAATTGAAATTATTCTTTCACATTAGCTACAAAAAAAAAGTACTTTAAAACCTGGTAAACATTATGTATGTGTCATAAACGGCTCGGAAACAAAATTACGTGTTGGTTGTAGCAGATAAGTGTTTGCTTGCTTAGAATTTGTGATCTATAAATCTTTGCATGTTTATTATGGGTTTGAAAGATGTTTGAAAGTTGATTTTATGTTTACTTCATCGACTGGCTGGAATCGGTTAAGTATTCAGCATTTTAGGTGGCAAGTTTTAATCCCTGCTGTCTGCAGTTACTGTTTAAAATAGGTTAGTATAACAAATTGAATTTGCCTCCTCCCGATCAATTCTACTAATTTCACACAGCACCAAGGTGTACTGTACTTGTGCTTGTCTGAAGTCTTCATGGTTACAGTGCTCCGAAAGTAAATAAATGGGTAAGCAAAACAAAGAAGTAAAAAAAAAATTCACCAGGTTCCACAAAGTTTGAAATCGTATCATACTGTATGAACAAAAAGTAGCAGACATTTTGTCAGCATTTAGAGACATCAATGAAAGTCCAATCATTAGAGTGAAGTATATTCTAAAATGCTGCAGGACTGAGATAAGAGTGCTCCGTTAATAAACAACAGGACACAAAACTTGTACTAAATAGCAAGAGTACAGAGTGGTAGATACACTGCTCCTGTAGTAATGCATTTGCGTTTGATCAACCACCTGGTAGTGACACTGCAGTAACAATCAGTATTGGACACTGGCATTTCATTGAAACTGTACTAATGTGACAAATATGTGAAACACTATTATCAAGCTAGCGTATGGTGTATTGCAAATGACATCACTATGCAACTGATGGACTTTGATCACCATCTTTGTACAGCCCACCAATACCATTATTTTTTCTTTGTAAAAAAACTGTGCGTAGCGAAGTTATGACAATCGTCTATTTGTCGAAGCTGCTAACCAGCAACTGGTGAGTTGGGATTTGGTGTTTGGCATAGAGTACTGTTGCTTGGAAGGGAAGGTAGTATCAGCAGTAGCAGAAGATGCACAATGGCAAGGTTATGTGATGAAAACAGTAAAGTTGTAGGTAATTTGGCAATTAATATTTGTGAGGATATAAATAATTTTTTAACATACGTTTTCGGATAATATGCACGACATCACAAAATATCACATCACCGATTGGAACAATATATTCTTAAGGACGCTGCCTACTTTGAAGCCACGGCGAGAGCAAGCATAGGGTTTTACAGGTTAAATGATTTTCCACCTGGCTCATTAACGGTTGAAGCTACATATATGCCACCATTAACTTTTTTGTTCGTCTTGGTGCCGCGTACATTGCTATGGGTCATATAGGCAGTTTTTTTTCAATACCCTGAAAATTGTGGGCAAAAAAGTATTTTTACACACAAAAAAAACACAAAAATGGTTAGTCATAATTTATTTTCTGCAATTTTATTTACGTAGCAATATTCTCCTTTTCTCGGCGCAGAAAATGCTTTTCGTTCAGAAGAAATATCACATAAGGTGACCGAATGCCATTGAAAATAATTTAACATGTAAAACCCTATTCTTTCTCCGCCAGGACTTCGAGGTAGGCAGCGCCCTTAAAACATACCTCATTTCCCAGACATGGCAGATGCAATTATTTCTACAGAAAACTACGGTTTGTGAGTATTCAACTCTGTTTAGTTGCTGTAATGACTGACTGGCAAATACCATTCCTAAAAGGAGATTATTGGCCTGTTCTTTCATTGCTCTTGGTAAAAATAGGGAATTCTATGTCTACTCTGTCTGCTAACAAGTGTGTGGGTTCTTGTCGCACATTGTCTTCCAACCCTTTGTGAAAATGAATCTGCGTTCCCAGCATCCATTATGTGTGTTGTCATTAACATTGCAACATTGGCTCCATTTGCATTGGTGCCAGGCCGCCCACAGCTGTGTGGAATGCCACAGACTGGTGCAATTATGGGTTTCGTGAAGTGCTTTACTTTGCTTGTGGAGACTGTTTATCAATCTGCCTGAGTGTGGAGGGCTTCTGGTAAATGCCACTATGTCAATCTTACTATTGAAACATACATGCCATCCTCATAGCTTGCATGGCCTGCCCAATCCCCTTATAAGCTGCCGATCAAACCCTCGTCTAATCTGTTGAAACACCAGCTGTGCTATGTTATGGTATGTGAGATTTGGAACACGTTACTGTCTTGTCTACAGTTTGCCTCTGGACAACATGTGGCATTTGCTGATCACAGTGCCAAACTGTGTTATAGCATGTATCACAATGTTATGGAGAGCAGAACACTTTTGAGAATGATTGGATGATTTGTGTATTACTATAGCAGTCTCGAGTAAATGGCCACAGCCTTCGATGTAGCAACCCTGAAAGCTATAACTGTTTTAATAGCAATCTGAGCTCTCTTATAGCAACGGCTTACTTAACATAACTCTTTTAAGCAGCGTTGCCACATAGTATTCCTAGCATTTTACTAAAGAGAGAGCGATAGTATAACACATTAATACAGTGTGGCTGCATTCTGATGCAACTTTCTGTGTGTAATTTCATGCTATTTTATTGTCAGGTAATGAAGATTGTCCACGGATTTCACCGAATGTACATAAGTTAATTATGGGATTTCTTTGCTATTCATTTTTCTGCCCTCTGCAACCAAGCGAGCAAAACAAGACAATTACACTAACATTACAAGAACTGATTGATACGTTAAGTATGAGGCTATCTGGGTATTTAAAACTGACAAAGTAAGTTTAGTGAAGTTGTTGATAAGTAATATGTAGAAAATTGTGGCTTGTAGTTAAATACATTCTTGTACCGCGACCACGTTGCAAGGTCTGGCACTGGCATCTGTAGTACTAGTGGGCATATGAAAAAAATATATAATAGCTGTATGTTGCAAAATCTCTGTTAGAATAAAAAAGTAAGCTACTGTTCTTGAATCAGAGTACCAATAAGTAGGAATGAAGATCAAGTATAATTTGCTAAGTGGAAGGGTTGCAGTTGTATGCTGTTAGAAATCATGCCAAAACTGTTGTTCTTATTGGTGAATGCAAATCAATTGTATTTTACGATGTGATTCTAATTTTACTCTGTAATTTGTGTTGAGAATTGAAACAACGTATACATTTTTCTGGTGTTCGTGAAGTAGAAAATAGACATATATCTAGGGAAGTAGTGTTAGACAATTTGACGGTATTTTCAGTTTTTGAGCCATAACGTTTATTCAAATTGTATTATCAAAATTTTATCTTTGATAAAGCATAGGATATATATTGCTAAACTTCTTGACATAAATAATAATGGCATTTTTATAAGTTGTCGTGCAGAATCATTGCAAGAAAATTATAGGTAAACTTTTAAGAATTTTCTTGCAGTGATTGTGCATGATAAATTAACGAAAGATTCCATTATTATTTATGTCAAGCAGTTTACCAAGAATACATCCTATGGTTTGTCGAAGAGAAAATTTTTATAATACAATGAATTGGCATAAATGTTATAACTAGAGACCTGAAAAATTCACATTTTCTTTTATGCACAAGCCAAGAGTTCCAGCAACTATAGGTCTGTATCACGTTCTTAATTGGCTGTTGACTTACTCGACACTTCCTGGAAGTAGCTGAGCCAATAATATAACTGAATACAGGCCCATTTCACTGTGTCAGCGATCAGCTAATAAACAGCTTCTGTCTGCACGATTTCATAAATATTCTTGGAGGCTAGTCTACAGGTCATTGAACCTGTGAATTTTTCAGGTCTCTAGTTATGACCTCAAAAACTGAAAATACAATAAAATTGTCTAACACTCAACCTTAAGTAGGCTACAGTAGCTTTTGAATTCCTGCCACCTTTAAATCTTTAATTGTTTGTAGGTGCTTACAAATAACCTGGCTAATCGAAGAAACGTAGTCACTTGACTGTGCAACCTTATTGAACTGTAGGAGGTTACCATAATATTAAAAATGGGTTGTTCAGATTTGTTTTAACATTCGCACCGCACCTATCATCTTGAGTGTATCATCTGCTGAAATACAAGCTTATTTGGTTTCGAACAGAGTTAGCTGGGAGGTGATTGAGTTAACCACATTTGTATTCATCATGCTGAGGTATTACATAACAGGATTAGTATTTAATCCTAGTTGGAATTTTGTTATATCCAGATAAAAAAGTGGGTACTTCCCCGAGTAAACCCGCTGGGCAACTGCATCGTCCGCCATATTTCCCACACACACACAAAATCCAGGCCCATACCCACTGGGAGCCAAGCCCAGATCTCCTAGGTAGGTCTTAACCCTACGACACCTACATCAACTAAGTGATATCCTTGGGGAGTTATGCACCTGGCCGCATGAACGGTGTTGTATCGTGCTAAGCCTATTATTTTTTATGCGAAACAGCTTAACTTATTCACAATACATTTATCTATGAGAAGAACATCCATGCAGTTAAAACTAGGCTTCTAACATTTTAAAAATGCAACATGCTTATTAGAAAAGTGTTGGGGCCCCTCAAATTGGCTTTTCTAGACAGATGTAACTGGAAAAATACCACCTGAATTCGTAAAACACAATGTTGGAAGAATGCCTTCGACTTTGCTACAAACTTTCCACAAATTAAATTATAGGGTTGCCACTTTAAGTCCCATAGGAAAATGAGTAGTTTGAAAACACTGCCTGACTGTTTGGTGCGTTACGAATAAAAGCGAAGTTGAACCTTGTTGCTTCACTGTCTCTGTGCAGTTTTTGCTTAGAAGGTCATTGAGAGAGAGGAATTTACTTTCGGAGGAGTTGGCGACGGTCAGTGGGGTTGGAAATTTTAGGAGTGGATTTGTAGGGAATTGACGAGGATGTTAAAGTTTGCCACCGGGTGGTTGCTCAATTACAAGGTTTTATATACGTACTGTTTTTAAATTATAAACATGTTAGAATATCTATAGTAAAATGTTTTGTATACATACTGTAGGTGTGTTGAGCCTGACATCAGTGAAGTAAAATCCTGTTAAGAACCTTTTTAGGAATCTAAAAAATTTAATGATATAGTAAGTGAGTGAGAGATTTTGGTCAGCGCTTAACATCGAGGTCTTCATTGCTGGTGAGGGGTGACATGAGGTGAGTATGGAGCGGCGCCGGAATGGAGGGGCAGGGAAACGGGAGATCCCCGAGAAGACCCGCCGACCAACAGCACCGTTTGGCACGATTCCCACATATGAAAATTCAAGGTTCGACCCTCCCGGGAATTGAACCCGGATAGCTTTGGTGGGAGGCGAATGGTCTAACCATTCGGCCACCGCGGACCCCTAATTTAGTACAAATAGTCTCGTACAGCGTATACATTTGAAGATTGTAGTGTTTATGTTCACGTGAAGACATCAATACCATTTAGAAGAATGGTTGTCAAATTATTTTTGTTTCACAAGAGTACCCAATATGTATTTCTGTTTCTCTTAAAAGTTTCTTACCTAACTTAGCATTTCAAACTAACAGAAACTTCATACCGTATTTTGAAGTGCTATACAATTTTTAATTAATTTTATCTCTCCATTGAGATGATGGTCCTAGTGTAAAAATGTTTGTATTTGTGTCAATACAAGTTGAGCTTGAATGAAAGTGTAGCAGCACTGAAGATCGACAGTTATAAGCATTTGGCTAAACGTTTTTGTTTAACTTGGAGAAAAGTATGCAGTGATTGGAATTTAAAAACTCAATAAAAGTATTTTTTTTTTAATTTATAAGAAATGTCATTTTAATATTATCATTACTGTAATCAACACACAATGGTAGTATTAGCAGACATACAACCTTAGTCTATTACAGCCTTAAATACAAATGCTTTATTGTCAGCACAAATGTATTACGAACTGGACATACAACTTTTGCTCACAGCAAAACTGTCAAAGTGGACATACTACTTTTGTGCACATGACACCTTCTTCATTAAAAATTAAAAGGTAGTATGTGGGACATGCTACCATTGTCTTCGTAATGTATTGTGCACTTCCTTGAGTTCTTTTGGGATAGAGGTCTTATAATTAGGAATAAAAGAGTTGAATTAAGTTATTGATTTACCTATTAGCTCACAAAACAGCAATCAACTATAACTTTCAAAACATAATTAGTTATGCACAATTACTCCTGTGTCACAGACACGTTAATTAACTTTGACAAAGCACAAACAAATATCTACCATCAATTAATTAAACACTACAAAATCACAATAAAATTCAGTCATACAGCCAATCAACAGTCTCTCAAATAGTGGCAGAGTATAACCTTAATAGTCTGCAGTGGTGATGAATCGCCATGTGCTGCGCAGCACCCCGAGTGCATCGCTGTCTTCACTCTTGAGGTCTTCGTTTCTACTCCCGTCGCGCACCTCCTCTTCGCTCGTCAGCCCGCCGCAGCAGTCCTCTTGGTTCGTCCAACACTGCTCCGAAGGTAGCCGCCTGCCGCCTCACAGTAAACTCTGACGTCACCAAGATGTCTTCACCAGTCTTTCTCCACAAGCATAGCACCTTCTTCTAGCACGACCACGGTCTAAGAGGAAGAGGTCTTGACACTGCGTATGCTCTCCAGCAAGAGAAAGTGACCCCCTTCATGTCGCCGAGCGCTATTAGTAATTTGGTGGAAGATTTGTCTTGTTTACATCTCGCGTTTTAACATTTTTGCAATTATTTACATAAAATAATGTTAATAAAGTAAGCTGATATAGTATATACATGTTCAATGTCCATAAATGCATTGGCATGTGTGGAACTGTTTATATATAAAAGTAGTCTGAAGAAATATGTTGTGTATTATTGTTTAAGTGAACACATTCGAACAAAAACCTATAACTCGTGCCCTACAAAAATTTAGAATCGTTGCAATGTGCATCTACAAGTACAATATTGCAAAACTAAATTTTATTGCTGGAAATAAATGTGTTCCAATACTAAATTACGTTCCCATTTTATTCTTCTATGAAATACTCGCAATTCCGGTAACAACTTCACATTTTAAGCTAAGCCAAATACAAAAACAAGACAAATCTTCCACCAAATTACTACTAGCGCTCGGCGACAAGAAGGAGTCACATTTTATTACTCAGTGTCAAGACCTCTACCTTCATAGACCGTGAGCACGACCCCCAAAGTTGTCGATTCCGCGCTTATATATCCGTCAAAACAGTTGGGGACTCCCCGCATTTCAGAGGTCTAAAAATATATATTACAACATGTTTCGGACATGACTTGAGTCACGTAGGCCGCCCTCGTAGGGTTAAGACGCAGTTGGGACAGGTATGACGTAGCTTCAGCGTGACTTCCATCACGTAGCCTCCGGCCTATGAAGTAGAGGCCAGTCCACAAAGTGTTACGAAACAGCTGCCGACCACCGGCCTCCAAGTACATTGCATGCGACAGTATGATAAAACACTCGACATACTCTAAGTAAAAAAAGCATTATTAAGGCGCTACATTGAAAAAAGAACATACTACCTTTGTCCAGATAAAAGAGTACACTAAGATGCATTACCCACTACCCATAATTCAATTTTGATAATTTGTTAAGGTTAATTCTACTACAGGTTAGAAAGATCAATGTTTTAAGTTTGGCACAGGGAAAATTTCTGCCACTTGAGCGCTGGTATCGCTAATGCACCAAACTGACCAATCATAGAGCTTTACTGAATTTTAAGTTACATTTAGTTGATAATTTAAAACACGAAATTGGTTTATTTTCACTTTAAAATTAAATTAAATGGTAAATATAATCTCCACGTTTATTAAAATTAAATTTTACTATGGTTTCGTATTTATCTGGTCTCTTAGCGATCGAAGCGAAACTAGTGGCAGAAATTTTCCCTGTGCCAAGCTCTCCCATAAGAAAACGTATTTTCTTTCTAACCAGAGTATAATTAACCTTAAATTTGTGGACATACAACCTTTGTGCTCTTAGCAGTCGATATATGCTTTTCTTGCGCACACTTTCATTAGTTTGCAGCGCTACCGCTGGGAGCAGTCAAAACTGGTTCGCTTCCAAGACGGAAGATTCCGTTCTATCAAATATGGTTCTATGCACATGCCTCAAACGCGGAAAATACAAAAAATTACAATAAATACACGTGGAAAACTATAATTGACTACGTTAATGCTATCTCTTGTAACATTTGTAAACTATCGGAAGTGGCGCGTCGCTGTTATTGATTTACAGTGCCATCTGTATGGTTCGTAGACAACTATTGCGTGAAGGAAGTGTAACTGAAACCTTCACAGAAAATAACTTATGTTGAATAGATTTCATGTTTTATTTTTGTTCCTAGTTGAAATTTAATTATTGCCATTACTAAAGAAAAACTCAGATTAAGTAAACTCGGTACAATCCCATCCGTTTTAACTTGCGTAACTTACCTTGGTACTGGTTTTCGCAGTGCCATCTATCTTGCTTGTGAACAACTTATTTGACGGAAATATCGTATGAGATATTCCCAGATAGTTAATTATATATATATTTAAATATTTATTTTGCTAGTTATAAAAGTTCTATAATTAACGGCAATAATTCACAAATTCGAAATTTTATATTAAATGTGGAGAGAGAAAAAAAGGCGTCAATAATAAAAACAAACGAACTTTCTTTTTGTGGCCTACCGGGAAGCTCCATTCCCTGTTTTCGGCAACTTAGCTACCAGGCGTTCATAACACACATGGAAGTAACGACCTACGCGGTCGCCGGTGCGGTATCTCTATGTAGTTTATGTTTGCCTAATACATTCAGACGTTGTCGATGTCGTAGGAAAGCAGCCGCCGTTAATGAATGCGACCGCCGTGCACTGTGTGTGTGATCTTGCATAAGAAAATAAAAAAAGATCTTTGTTATCTGTCGTGTACATATAAATTTACCACTCCATCACTTAATGAGAGCGTTTTATTAACAAATATCTAAAATATACAGACGTTGCAAACACAATCTACGACGCTATATGTTTATTACTTTAATTATGGTTAGCGGACGACATGTCTGTACAGTTGGTTCACGAGTTATTTAACAACTGACGCACTGTTAAACGTACGAGTTTCTTGGTACACTTGCCAGTATGTAGAGATGTACGATACTCTGAAAATACCAAAAGTTTTTAGTTCAGTAATAATTACTTAAGTAAAAATAAGTGTGGTTACTGCAAATGTTTTTTTTTTTTTTTCGTCCATTTTCCGTTCCAGTTCGTCCGATCCACGGCCGCGTGGTCCGAACCAAAGTTCTGTGATCAATATTGTTACGTCCTCATGTCTTCATTACTAAACAAACTGTGGTGATGTTTATAAGGAAAGATTAAAAATCTCGCATAGCATTCTTTTATATAAAAAACAATGTGTGTCATGAATTATCGACAGATTGGTGATTTATGAAATGTCATTTTTCTAAAACGAAGTACAAAATAATCCAGGGAGGACTTTACAGCAAGTTTAATCACTCGTTTTGTTGACAACTTTTTTCTGCATGTAGTACCAAATTTTCGTTACGTTAATACCGGAATATTTGAAAACAATCGTTAGTCATGACTTGACAATTACTATTAAATTTTGAAATATACTGTAATTGCACACGATGTCAACATTTTTATCAAGTTTTTATGTAATTTTTGTTACCCTATGTCGATAACACGTACGAAAATTTCACGCAATATTGTTTTAATATATACTGCGTTATTGTGTCCTATGATACCGACTGTACACACTTTTGTCGGTTGGAAATAGTACGTCGGCGCGCTGCACAAATTGAGCCTATTAGAAGCTAGCGAAGTACAATGATATTACGTTATTTGTTTACTTCAGAACTCAACTTAGGGTGAATGGAGAATAACTGGGGAAATTTATAATTGGCAATTTATTCTTCGATTTTGTACATCATACTTTTATAATTTAATTTGCATAATGCCAGTGTACGTGGTATGTGATATAATTTGAGTGAATGGAAGAAACTACGTATATTCTTTATTTTAAACGCACCACAAAAAAAAACTGTTTCAATAAAAATGCAGCGTTAATCGGCGAAGAGCATTTTTATTCAAATATTAGCGTACAGTAAAATAATATTGATTGTTTGCGCATACCCCTTGATTGCCTCATTTCATTTCATGAAGGACCGGATTTCCAATAAGATGGAGTAAAATAGATTAAATGAGCTATATGGAATTCAGAAAATACTGTGACGTGTAGCTAGATAGTTTCTATTTATTTTCCATTAACTGTTGGAATGCAGTACACCTAATCTTAGTTAGTGGTAAAGATGGTCGAATTTACGTAAGGGGCAAATGGCAAGGGGTGCTTGAGGCAAGGGCGCTCGGGCGCTTGTTGAATTCATGCATTACCTTACATAGTTACATATATCATATGACTTGTCCGATATCTATGTGCAAAAATGTACACCAAAAAAATCCAAAAGTGTAATAAACTAAACTTAAAAAAAAAAAAAAAAAAGGAGGGGGGTGTTAGCCGTTGTTTGTCCATAGGCAGCCCTAGTAGAAAACAAAAGTTATTGACTGCAAATGAAAACGTATGGGTGTCTGGACACGTGGGGGTATTTTAGGACATTTATATGTTTGCGTGCGCGTATGTGCGTGTGCTTCTCGTATATGACTACCCGGAGTAAAGAAAATTACTTGCGATTATTAAACGTCTATATTAAATTTAATTATTATTTACATTTACACCCAGTTGACGCACATGGAAAATAAAAATTGTGTAAAAGACTCCCAAAGTTACCTACCCCACGTGCCGAAGGTCACCCCGCTTGCGGTGTTAAGATTTCCTTTCGCTAAATATTCTATGCTTAGGTTTAAATAAACTGCTTAAATAGTACCATTCTGAAACTTGAAACTGAAATTGTCCCGGAGGAGGATTCACGGACACCCCACTTCTGATTATGTTCAGATTCTCCCTAAACATCCGTGAAAAAAAAAATATATATATATCCACGACACATGTTAAGCCCCTTACCTGGGTAAATATAATTCTACTTACTCTTAAATTAGTTTGTATTTAAAAAAAAAGGTCATCAATTTTTCAAGTATCAGCTGGTACCCGATTTTTATTGTAATATCACCGATCACGAGGTAAATACGAGTACTGTGTTATTTTCTTTATCTTTCTTGTGTAGATTTCAAGATAACTAACCTGGAAATCGAAATCGGTCGTTTTTAGATATTTTTATTAGAAAACTACAAAACATCATTTCTTCATTTCATTGAATATGTGTAACTTAAGATGTATGTTGAGTAATATTTTTAAATATATATTTTCGTTTTCATTGAAGATATGTAACTGTCTGGTTAAGATGTATGTTGTGCAATTTTTTTATATACATATTTTCGTTTTTATTGAAGATGTGTAACTTTCTGGTTAAGATGTATGTTGTGTAATTTTTTAAAATATATATTTTCGTTTTCAATTAGATTATTGACTTTGCTAACGCTAACATTTTAGTACAAAATTTTCATTTACTGATACATATGGAGCTATATATGAATAAACATTTAGTAAATACATTAAAACTTAAACATTATGCGCCATCAGATTAACTATAGAGTCTAACGATGGCGAAATACATATTACTGAGGGCTGCAAAGATGCCCCATGCTAGTTGACTGTGGAGCATGAACGCAAGCAATGTTGATGAATTAAAGCTGTTAATTTATTGTGTTTCATAGCTTAACAAGTCGCGACAATATTTCTATCGTCTTTGCGAAAGGCAAAGTAATACCACCACTGTGACTTACTGAGAATAATTTTAAAAATCCTAGGCGAACATCAATTTGTGTCAAATGTACGGCGGAAAAGAAATCGATGGCGGCAATAAATTACGAAATGACATCCTTATTTAAGGGAGGTATAATATCACATTGTCCCCACTAACTAGTGCTCTTATCAGACAGTGATGACTATGTAGTAATTCATGAATAACAATTTGATGTCCAGAATTTTCTGACCTGTCATGAAAATCTGAACTTCTTTCGTACTTGAACTTTGCTGAAAAATTGATTCACAAAATGACTATACGAGTTTCTGAATTTATACTTGTAATCTGTCAAAAATGTGCAGTCGTTCGTGGAATGACTATAACATTATGTATAGCATAACTCTTACCATTCTTGTTGTCCAACATTACGCTTCCATTTGAGTAGTGCCAATTGTCAAATCGTTATTTGGCGGACATCTCCAAGACGCTTTCAAGATGGCTAACAAGCCACGCGAGCAAGGTTTATGTAGCTTTAACGGCCGCACTGACTTCATACAGCTTGGAAGTCTACCAGCTCCGAAGTATTGCAGATATTTCACCAAACACAAAACATGTCAACCATGCACCGATATCAACCTCCCATGCACTAATCTCTGCACATTCTCGTGATAAACGACAGATAACACTAGACTACGAAAGTTGCTCTCATAGAAACGGAAGGGTGAGGAAGTATGTTGTTTATAGGTCGTTCGGAATAAAGTGAGCACTAAAAATGTTAACTTTGAAAAATATCACTATTTAACAACAATAGTTGCCTTACTACTTGTATGGTTGGCAGCAAATTACTGTATATTGTTCCATGTATTTTCGTACGTAAATACAACGATACTGGAATGAAATCGACTGAAACCAACAAAATTGTATGTTATGTACTTGATAATATTTTTTATCAAATTGTAACAGTTCCTACCGATAAATAAATTTATTTTAAACGCGTAAACATCAAGTGACGTGTCCAAATAGGTTAGCCGTTACGTGAAGAAAGATACGAATTGGCTGAAAATAGAACTTCCGCAGGGCTTGATTGAGTGCTCACTTTATTCCGAACCGCCTTATAATGGTGCTATGTTCAACATTTTTATTATGTGTTTCTAACAATATGTGATATAGGTAGTTCGCGATAAAGTGAGTACTTTTGACGACCACCTGATCTAGAAGAATGATCAAAATATTATTTGTGTCTTTAGACATTAAGTTTGGCGTACAGTACAATCTACACACTCTCCGATTGTTACTAAAGGTGATTTGTTTGTATTAGCAAGTGACATATTGTAATCTGAAAGGAAAAAAGTGTAACTAGGGTTTCAAAAGTGCTGGCATACAAGGTAATACTTATTTAAAAGTCACTATCACTTTAAAATATTTGTCATTGTTAGGTTTCTTAGATTTCCTGTTCAATTTGAATTTTTGTTCCTTGTTTTGCCTAACTTTGTGCATACAGTAAAACCCTTAAGAAGTTTCTGAATGGACTAAAACATTTAAACTTCATAGCGAGGAAAACTTCTTAAAGTGCAAATTTCTATTGAATTTATAGACCCAGTAAAATTACTGTTGTTATTGATAGTTAAGTATGTTTAAATTATAATTTTTTTTTGTTCCCTCATAGAGTTTAACTCAAATTCAATCAAGATTTCAGAAAAACCGCCGAAGGATTTCAAAAATACGAAGTATAAAATATAAATTATTTTCTTTGGATATTGGTAAAATTTGTTTTGTCATTGACATAATAAATGTAAACATAAAGCGTTGACATTTTTATGAGAAAAATGGGAGGAATAGATTTAGTAAAGAATATGCTGACAACCGCGAAAGGGCCCCCGAAATATTTGCGTGCGAAAAGCCCCTAACATTTTCTGTCGACAGCTCTGGGTGCGATTACATCTCCAGCTGGTATAGCGTGCAAACAGGCGAGGAATTAATTCTTTAGTAACGACTTCATTAACAGCAAAATATTGTTACTTGTCTAGTTCTGCAGTCATGTCAATGCCGCGTAAAGGTCGGGGTAATCGTGTCTCTTCCAGGCATGTTTTCTTGTTAAGGCGGCCGCCTGGTTAAGGGTATGTTTGTGTATGTGAGGCGAAAACCGTCGAGGCGCTACGAGCGACGTCGGCCGGCACATGTATTGTGATGTCGCCTCTACGGCCAAAGTCGTAATCGAGCGCGCAATGTTTCGCCTTAACATTTTTACTGTGAGACTTAAAACGGTGATCCTATAATTTTATTGAACCCGTCTCTGTTGCAAATGTAATTGTAGACCGTAATTTCGAAGGCTTAACTCCGAACACGCTGCACGCAGTTCGAGCGTCAGTCAATTTAGAACATGTCTTGGATGTTGTATAAGTTTACTATGACAAAGTTATGTCCACACATATGTTACTAAGGTACACTACTACCTGAGCGTTTACCCTGTCTGAGGGCAGGAAGCAATGAAGTGATAAAGTCGACACTGACACATCGCCGCTGTGCACAAGTCAGGACTCGCATGTACTTGACTTCGAGCGGTGATCCTATATTTTATCATAGGTCGTTTGGGATAAAGGGAACACTTAAAATTTAACCTTTGAAAAATATCACTAGCAGTTACTGCATTGAATTCAACATTAACAACAGTTGCCTTACTGCTTGTATGGTTGGCAGCAAAATTACGCAATATAATATACTTCCTTGTGTTATCCTATTTAAATACAACATACGTAAACAAAATCAACCGAAATCGACAAGATTCCAACTGTATCGGTTCGTACTGACTGCACAATTTATCTTACGCGCGTAAACATCCAGTGACGTGTCCAGCGAGGTTAGACATGTCCCGTCGTTAGCTGTCACGAAAGATACGAATTGGCTGAAAATAGAACTTTAGCAGGGCTTTTTGAGGGATCACTTTATCCCAAACCGCCTTATAGACGCGACTATGCAATCCAATATATACCTCTACAGGGGTTTGTTTGCGTCCTTTTTTTAAATTTCATGCCAAAGCAGTATGAAATAAACGATTGCCTTACGTTACAGAAAAATTCTAAAAACAGGATGCTGCGAAATTGCATGCCAATATTTTGGGGAAACAATCCAACATCTAAAGATACAAATTGTTATACGAACAGTGGCCTGAAAGCGTACCGTTATTGTATTACAGGTAGTGCATAGCGCGGGATGAATCATGTAACTGCGGAATACTACATCCGACAATACCTACCGTACAATTAAACACGACTCGTCTTGTAGGTAGCTGGAAATAACAGCTACAAAGTACGGTGAACTATAGTGCAGAAATGGTGCATTTTCTAACCTATGTTCATATAATATTATTTTGTCTCTCTAGACGTGAGAATAACTCCTTTAAAATACTTAAATGCAGTTTTGCACAGCATGTACAGTATACCGTGTACTGTTTTGAAAGTACCGTTTCGTCAACATCTGGAATGTTTATTATTTCGGGAAAAGTTAAATACTTCAGTCAATACAAAATGCTTACCTCAGACACGTTGTAGCAGTGTCCAGGCACCAGGTGGACGACAACATTAAGGACTCTGACCACCAACCTTGCAGACATTAAGTTTTAAATGAGCAATCAATGTTACTTCACGTTGGCTCAATTTCTTAGACAACTTCTTGGAGCAAAAGTTATTCTACGTGAAATTTCTTAAAGGAGTGCTGCAGTACCGAATTGAGAAATCTTAAGAATTATTATGATTATTTAAACTAAAATTTACATTTTAACCAGAACATTTTATGTGAGTAAATTTGTTTTAAACGTCTCCCTATTACATTATTTCTTAGGAAATTTCATTGAGAATACATTGTATTCTAATAATTATTGTTAAAATTGATCTACTTATGAAGCAATTACTTTCACATTGAACGCTCATTTCAACTCCACCCTTGAAAGCCAGCCAAGTTGTGAATGTCTATATTTCATAAAAATAATGTAATGTAGTACTACGTGGAATTACAT
This sequence comes from Medauroidea extradentata, assembly GCA_003012365.1. NCBI lineage: Eukaryota > Metazoa > Arthropoda > Insecta > Phasmatodea > Phasmatidae > Medauroidea > Medauroidea extradentata. Next base: position 6,536 of record PNEQ01100482.1, on the reverse strand, counting down.
ATTTATTATTTCCTGTTGCAAGATTTTCGTTTTTCACGCCTGTTTGTGAATTCCTGGTCCATTATTAATGTGTTAATTGTAAAAGCTCTAACATTACAGGTCCGCAATGGCGCATGGAATATTAGTGAGCAAAATGACTTCTTTGTTAAACTTGGCTTCATCTGGATTCTTATTGTCTTGTGTCAAAGTCTCAACACCTGTTGACGCATCTTTGTCAAGTGATAGTTATTTTGGTAGGGTTCATTCTGCAGGATTAACTACAGACAATTCATAGATGCACTTGAACACAAGTGACTGCCGTTGTAACCCGAGTAAAATGTGGAGTGTCGGAGAAAAAATTGTGAAAACTTACCTGTTTTGTAAATTCTACAATACTGGATGTTAACAGCTTGTAGCTTGAATCATAGCAAGGCATAGACTGTAAATGGTAAAGTGAACACATTTGAAAACCATCTTGTCAAGAATAATATTAAAAAATATATTTTATTGAGGCCTCTGACGTTGAATTTTTTTATTCGTGAAATGATGCAATGCACTTAGTAGTTACACTGATATTTTTACGTTAGCAAGTGGTGAAAACATAGGAATTGGCTAAAATAAAAAATAAATATAAAATAATTAAGGCTTCAAAAATGCTCATTTTACCAAAAGCCAATAAGATTGTGTTCTTTAGATTTCATTTTGAGTGTGCGGAAATTTTAATCTCCAACACACATATTTCTTTCAGTAGCATAGCCATGTTTACCCAAAAGTTTATACTAGAACAGTGACGGACTATAGCTACCTATTTTTCTATGCATAACTGTAGCTGAACCTAAGATAAAGTTAGTGTTTACTACAGTGATAAATTTATCTGGGAACATATATGTATATTAAAATACAATTTTTATTTCTTGGTTGATACACATAATGCAAGTCATGTTTCAATTAAAAAACGAAGTAAAATGTAATGGTATAACGACCAAATGTCCACCGCAAGACATTTCACACTGGTTTCGTTCAAGAGGACTCGGGTTCGATTCCCGATTCTGGCCATCATTTTTATGGTTTTCCACGGTTTCCCGAAATCCCTCCAGGCAAATGCTGGGATAGTTACTAAGCAAAGACCACGGCCGATTCCTCGCCCAGTTGTACCGTGGGTGCCTAGGACACTGTGGCGTCGGTGGCGCACAGTGGTGGAACTAAGAACGAACTGTGCTTCAGCTACTATACTCTATGCTACACTTGCTGGCTCGAGCGGTTCTCTTTGCTTTATTGTTTTTTGCTTGTGTTCACTTGTTCCTCCTCCTCAATTCTTCTGGCGAATGCGCGGCGGCGAACCATGGCCAGGTGAATCACTGTGTCCTGTGACTGGGCCTACTTCTTCTGTGGTTCTGTTGGAAGGCGGACTTACCTTAGTTTTGATGTAAGTACATGTGCTCCTAGTCAGGTTTGGTGGAGCACAGAGACAGTAGTCTCTAAATATGTAACATAGTAGGGTACTTTCTAAGTTTTTCTAAATTTCGTTTTGCCACCGCCAAATGAACATTTTTGTTTAGAATTTAACGTTTTAGGGTTTGTTAATTATTGTTCGCTTGTTTGTTGTTTATTTCTTGAGTCACTTTGCCGAAGTGTTAGATGCACTCGATTTACGCGGCACGATGAGGGACACTTTAGCTATGGTCAAATTTGATAACACTGATAATATTCCTTTCAGGAATGCTTTGTAAATTCAGTTGAGTTATTTGCTTCCAGCCTTTCAGACAGACATGCATCAAATTGCGAACCAACCACATGGAATGGAAATTTGTAACACAATGATGAATTCTAGAGTCATAGGGAGAGATATTACCAAAGGACGTTCGTTGTAAATTTTGTGTATTTCACAATAAAGATTGGCGTGTTTGTTTCATCCATCAAGGAAGTTTACTTATACGTATTTTAATTTTTAAGTGAGTTAAAGTTCATAAGTAAAGATCTGGCAATGCCAATATTACATGTCTTGCTTAGTAGCGTAATGTTTTATGAGGATTGGCGATTACTCATATATGTAGATTAGTGAAAGATGTGATAAAATATATATAACTTCATTTTGTAATGCACATGTACATCATCAATATAATTGGGCTTGGTGTAAGCCATTTGTATACCTAATTCATGGAGGGTAATGTTAAGTGAATACGAGTAATTGTATCTTGTTACTTTTTGTAATACATTTCAAATTACAATATGGTTGAAAGTGTGTTATTGTCAGTCAGTATGCAATGAAAATTCAAAGAACTGGCTAATGTGTAAACCTATTTATTATCTCGATGTCTTAAAGATTGAGCCTTTTAATGATATTAAAAGTACTGTTTTTTTTAACTTATCTTTTGTTGTTTGCATGTAAATTTTTATCCCCTCTTAATATCACATCTAGGGGTACACAGTTTCTGTCCTTGTGTCAGTTTTTGTGTCACTGTCTCTAATGACCTCACTGTCAACTAAATGTAAGGTCCGGTAGTCCACTAAATTTACCTTACAAAGCTTATGTATAGACTTGACGTCAGCCAACAAACTATATAGGGCCTAATATTCTGTGTTTTTACAAACCAAACTTGTCTCGAGGCTACAACATCAATTATTCTTTTTATGAACAGGATATTGGCTGTGGACATTTGCAGATAGGAGGCATAAGTCAGATTTTATTTTATTTTTTTTTGAGATCATAATTTCTGGGAATGCCATCGTATGATTCAGTTCTCTATTCATTTTTCAATATAAATCTTAAAACAGTATACAATTATTGTTTAAAATAGTATACAGTATCACCAATGATACTGAGAAGAAATATGACACAGGCATATTCCGAATTTACGCCAACAGTGATTGTTTAACTAGTGTGTAGTGATAAGCACAGTTTTGCACATCTGGGTTGACATAGAAGTTCTGTCGACAAACCAAGTGAAACGTCCACAGAAACATAGGCATAGACAGAACAGTGACGGGACACGTAGAGTTTTTTCCAGTAACACTTCTCTTTGGCGATGTAGCCGTCAATGTCTAAGTGATGTGAGGGTTATTAGCAACACTTCTCCTTGACGACTTAGCCGATTATGTCCACGCACATAAATTATGGGAGACAGGCAATTGTCTTCAGCAACACTTCTCCTTGACGACTTAGCAGATTATGTCCAAGCACATACGTGACGGGAGACAGGTTATGATCTTCAGCGATACTTCTCCTTGGCGACATTGCTGTCAATGTCTAAGTGATGGGAGACAGGCGAGGGTTATCAACAACACTTCTCCTTGACGACTTAGCCAATGATGTCCAAGTACATAAGTGATGGGAGACAGGCGAGGGTTATCAACATCACTTCTCCTTGACGACTTAGCCACTGATGTCCAAGTACATAGTGATAGGAGACATGCGAGGGTATTCAACAACACTTCTCAGTAGTATAGAAGTTCACGTCCAGGAACCCAAGTGATCAGATAGAGGTGCAGATCTTCAGCACCATTTCTCGTTGGTGGCAAAGCCGTTGACATGCTGCAGGGGTGACGGAGCCGGGGATGACCAGCGCATGGCCGGCTGACAGGACTCGGCGCGAGATGGTGTCCTCGCCGCGGGCAGCAGCACGTCCACCGGGGAGGAGTCGCCGTTGTGGGCCCTCTTCGTCGGCTTGCGGCCTGGCGGCGCTACTGGCGTGGCGGGCGGACTCGTGTTCATCACCTGAAGGCTCGTGGCTCTGCTCAGGGACAACCGCAGAGGTTTCTTGGGCGGCTTCGGCCTCTGTGGCTTCCCGTCGTTCGCTTTGTGCGGGTGTGAAAGGTTCGACGACGTTTCTGAGGCGTCGTCCAAGGTGGTACTGCTTTTCGATTCTACTATTCTGTTTTGGGAATGCATAGAATAAGGCCAACCTTCGTGATTATGTCTGTGCATGTTTCTGCCCGTATCGGATTCAACATCCAACGATTTGATACTTCTCACGTCCCTGTGGGCTCGGTGGTAGGTGCTTGTCGAAGATTCTGAAGCATAGTCCACGTTAGATCTTCCGTTCTTCATTTCCGATATGAAGTGGTATTCGGACTTTCGACGTAAGGAGTCCGAGTATTTTTTGTGGTGATAATGACGAGTGTCGAGGGTAGACGACGCCTCCGATGCATAGTCGGAAACTGAATGTGCACTTTTAACAACTTGCTCCGAGAGATAAAATTGCGAGTGATACCTATTGCGTGAATTCAGCCGCGACTGCATTTCTTTGTTGCAGGTGTCCAGAGAATTGGTGCTTTGTGCGTTCTGAAGGCCATGGTGAGAAGGGTGTTTCTCGTGTTTGCGGCGGCCGTGGTGGTGATGATGTCGGTAGTGGTGGGCCATGTCCGCCGACGAACAGTTCGACCCCACGTCGAGAGATTTCGTACTTCTGGAGTCGTGGTTCTTCGCCGGCGACTGCAAAGAAGACGTTTTCGATCTCACGGTCGGAAGCAGGTGTCGGGATTCCGCAGGACTGTTGCTGCCAACTTCAAGTCCTGGGAGGTTCGCCACGATGGCGGTCACCTGAGGGCCTTTCTGGAATACCTGAACGTCAGTTTTGGTAGGGGTCGCCTTCGCCGGAGGAACCTGCGCCTTCTTCGAGCTGGTGGGAGACGAAGAGTAGATGGAGGCAGTATCAGGATCAGCGTTGGTCTTGAGGGGGGTGCCGGGATCCTTGACTTTCTCCAGCAGTTCGGACACCTGCTCCTCGAGGTAGGATATCCTGTGTGTGAGGCGGACGTTGTCAGTCTTGAGGGCGTCCTTGGCGAGCTCGGCGCCCTGCGCCCTCTCCAAGGCGGAGCGCAGCTCGAGACCCTGGACGTGGGGCGTGAGAACGCTGGGCGCCACCGCGCTGGTTCGCAAGACCACCAGCTGGGCGGGGTCAGGTGCCACTGCCAGTAGTCGTAGCATGTCGTCTTTGGTTTTGGCGAGCACCAGCTTCCCGTTCACCTCCAGTACCCTGCCGACAAACAACAGCTTTATCAACGATACGTGTGGTCTGTCCACTCTACTTCCCTCTACAACCCCTTTAACACTGAGACACTGCCGTGGGTAAACTATCTGCAGCATAATATAGTATTAACACGGACTGTGGCAAAATAAATAACCTCAGGCAAATTATATACATGTTCGGAAACTCAGTGCTCTAACTACAGACTTCCGAAAATATTATAAAACAAAAGCTCGGTACACTTAAATTCCCAAATATTTTACAATTAAATTGTGCTACCAGCAACAACTACAGACAGATGGATCAAAGAGGAAATGATAAAGAGTTGGGGGAGGATGCGGATAATTGCCCCTTTCCCCCAAGCACATAAAAAATAGAAATGGAGCACAAGAGGCTTGCATTAAAATCAAATTGTTTTTAAATATGTGTAAAGTGTTACTCAGCAATGTGCGAAATACCATCAGTACGAAAAGTGAGTGCATTGGTTCGAATGTACTGTACGTGAAAATTATTTAAACGTTACATAATTAGGTTTTATTTTATTAATTCGCCCTCTCGCACCCTTTCTCCTTCCCTTAAACACGTCGTTGAATCCGTGGAGGCCTATGCTCCATTTTTCGGTCGCATGCGAGTTGGAAGCCGAGTGGTGATTATCAGGACATGGAGGGCAATAAGTACAAAAGTATTAAGTCTTTGATTCCAGGATATTCAAAACAAGCTTGAAAAGAGGAAACACGTTTCTGCATGTTCTGATAAACACCACTCAGATTCCAACTCGCACGCGACTGAAAACTCGAACGCAGACTTCAAGCTAGGAGATCAAGGCGGAGAAATTACGAGTGTAGAACATGTTACTCAGGATGAAATACGCCTACGCGGGGGTACTCATTAACTTACTGGACGAACAAAAAGCCTCGTGCCGCCGTATTGTCAAATACTGTATGTCTGGAGCAGTCAAGCACAAATTTTTCATCTCAACATAAAAATAGTGGCGTATATTCTAGGAAGACTAAAAAATTATTTTACGTTAGTGCATCAGTATGTTCCATCACATGTAACCCAATTATTACCGAATAATTAGAGACGGTGAAATATCACGAAAATGTCTAGTGTGAATATACTCTTTAAAACGTTGCAATTTCTTGCAATATACAAGATTGGGTGATAATAAGCCTGACAAAACATAACTAGTCCAACGAACTTTTCGCTAAAAGAATTTTACCTCAGTTTGTTTCAGTGGCTTACGTGCACATCCTGCTGTTCTGCTTCATGCTTATTGGGAGCATTTATTTGTGAAGTAACGACTCTCATTTAACTGTTTCTATCACAGTCAGGTTACTGCAGATGTGCAAGTAAGGCATAACTTGAGACATGATTTTTTCGCGAAAAGAAATTTGCCTCACTTTGTGTCAGTGTCTTGTGTGCACGTCTGCAGACTTGCTTCACGGTCAGAGATTGGATGTTTTGACATTCGTGTGTCGTGGGGTTTTACACGCAAATCACAGACGTGTGGTGTTACAGTAACCTTATTGTGATTGGTACAGTCAAATGAGAAACGTCACAGTTCAAAGGCACGCTGCCAATATCTAT
>PNEQ01100467.1:0-13252 GCA_003012365.1 Medauroidea extradentata | reverse complement strand
TATGTTTGGCTGTTTGGGAGGTCGCTTAGCACTGTACTGTTTAAATTTTGCTTCATCAATGCTGATGGAATCAAAATTTTCTTGACTAGGCCTAGGCTGCATTATCTGGTTAGCCTGAGCTGATGTAATCTCTGCAGTTCTAAATTGTTGTATCGTGTCTTCCAAAGAAACACCGCCAAATTTGAGCACTTTTTCTTGGATCGGGCGATCCAGAGTGCCAAACACAATGCGGTCTCGGAGTAGGTCATCTGCATCTTTGAACTCACAGTCCCGAACAAGAGTCTTCAAGTCCGTTAAAAAGGCATCAAATGGTTCAGCCTTTTTTTGATTTCTGTTGTAAAACAGGAAACGAGCATGCAAGATATTTTTCTTAGGGTTGCAATGCGTTTGAAACTTTTCAAATACAACTTCCAAGGTTTTGTTCTTTACCTCCTCGTCGGTAAATGAGAATGTATTGTATACATCTAGAGCCTCTTCACCCACAATGTTGAGGAAAATAGCAATTTTGCGCGACTCCGATTTTGACACCAAGTCCGATGCCTCTAGATAAATATCAAAAGCTTGTTTGAATTTTTTCCAGTTTTCACTTAAATTACCGCGAAGCGACAATGTTTCAGGGATATTGAACCCACTCGCCATGTTGAATACGAACGGCTGCGCGCCGACGCCGACACACTATTCGGTACGAAAAATAAATATGGCAAACATTAATCGACTGCTTATGCGCTCTCACATACTACTCATGACTTATCCTATCGCGACTGCGCCATATATTATACTTCGTTTCTTTATTTACTCTCCTTAATCACTGGTTATCTCATTACTTTCATGTTACATCGACCTTCATCCAAAACTTCACATTGTTTACTAACCTCACAGGTTAGCCAACCTTTACATCACTACAGTAGCTATAACTGTAACTGTAACCTTTAAGTGCGATTTTACAAAAAGAACTGTGTATCCTAGAGAGTTACAACAAAGAATGCATTTCTGTCTAATTACGACACACTGGTTTAAATAAACACGCCGCATGCAAGAACAGGGTAAAACAGCTACTTTTCACACGATGGGTGTGCGTACGACACACAACAATGTTATTTTATTACAAGTTTCGGTTTACTTACTTCACACACCATGTTTACTTCTTCAAACGCAAGTACTTTTCATTATATTCCACAAAATTAGCTTTTCGAACTTCACCTTCACGGGTTTCTAAGGTCCTTAATATTTAAGGACAACTGGTGTCACACATCCAATACCTTCTTTTCAAGTCAGCAATGCCTTGTCTAAACTGGCTCACGTGTTTATGAAACATGTTGTTTATTCTGTTAGTTACAAAAGAACAGGGTTTGTTGGTGATTCATATTAGTTAAACCAATTACAACGATTTAGTGATCACATTTAGGTTTCACCGTGTACATACGTATACATTCAGTTAGTTGTACCTAACCTTGCTCTTTGTATACTTTGGTTGAAAGTGTGTGTGAGTAAGGCTGTGACCGGATAAAAGTGGAAAGTAAAATGCTTAACGAAAATGTTAATGTTTTAAATCATGATAACACGAATGGTGTTCGTACGCGGGCAGAAAGTAGTTCTTGCACAGTAAACCGGAAGTAATAGAATGAAATCATTTGTTACTATCCCAGGGTACACACGAAGACCATGAACGTCTACACTCTGTGCCAGATAACAACACAGTAGATTACAAAGTTGACTAAAACATTTCATTTAAATTTTCGGTCGCATCGCTAGCAAAATAATTATGTAGAATATATTATATATATTTACTGAATCCTGTGGTTGTGGCTCTTAATGTATCTGGAACGTTTCGATTATTATGACTGGAACTTTTAAGCTCACTCATATAAGTGAACGCTAGTAATAAGTTCCAGGTATAAACTCAAAAGGTAGGCTTACGTAACACATTTCAGAATGAACTATTGTTCACGTCTTAAGAAAATAAGTTGTTGCTGAGTATAAAAATGTCAAATGCTTACCATTATAAACGGAAAGCTACCTAAGATAGTTAAAAATTAAATTTCGCCCACATAAAGTGAATATTTATGCTATATATGCATTTGATTTTAAAAAAATAATAAAATATTTTTAAAAATTATATTATGACGATTAGCGTTGTGGGGAAAAGGAGTACACAAGGAGGATTTTCTGCATAAATGGCATGAATAAATAGCCACTGAAGGATAATACTGAAAACGGAAGCAGTAGATAAAGTGGTTTGTAGATTGATGGTAGGTAAAGTATTTAGGACTGAGGTTCGCAAGTTAAGGAGCACGTTTAAAAAATTCGACAAAATGTCAACAAGGATAGGAATTCAAGAAGGAAAAGCCAGCTAGTCTTCCAAGGAAGAAGTTTGGTTGGGTGTTCTGATACGGAGTTAAAATTGTTGTTCAACGTCTTGAGAATAGGACAGCCAAAAAATATCTGACAGATGACAGATAATATATGGCGGATAGTAAATGGAGGGCATATGACGAGGATAGCTGAGGGACTTTTGAGCAGTCGCGAAGCGTGGTCACGTTAAAAGAGAGTATACGCTCGAAGTGCGGGCATTAAGGGTGTTCAAGTGCGATAAAGTCATAATTTTATATTTATATGAAATTGTGTTGGTTTTATAGACGATACATGTGAGTGCGGTTTCTTCTTACGAAATAATTTTATCTGGCGTAGTTTTCTCATAACAGTGCGTCAAAGTCAAAATGTACATGTTCTGCTGCCATGCAAATAGTGAAAACCAATTGAATGACGTACGTGAAATAATTCACAGTGAAAAAACACAAAATGGGCTATGTAATAAAACACTTGAAAAAATCCCGCGAACTGTTTTTGTATTTAAAAAAAAATTGCTGAATTTAAAACCTTTATCTGTACTATTTTATTTTAAATTCAAAATAGTACGTTGTGGTTTTTTTAAATGTTTTATTACATAGCTCATGGGATGTAAGTTCACAGTGAATTATTTTGTTTAAGTAGGTTAAATGGTTTTCACTATTTGCACGGCAGCATAACAAGAAAATTTTGACTTTGACACCCCGTTATGAGAAAACTATGAGAGCTTAAATTGTTTTGTAAGAGTAAAATGTACCCACAGCTATCGTCTACAAAACTATCAATATTACATAAAAATATAAAATTACTATTTTATCGCACTTTAACGCTCTTAAGGGGCCTCCCTGAATGCGCTTCAAATGCGTTGCAGCGAGCTGCGACTATTATGTTTTTTTAACGAAACTATTTAAGGCGCATTATATTTGTATATCTACGAAAAGAACTCACACTTCGAACTGTGTCGCTATAGTTTAAAAATATTCGGCACGTTTATTAGGAGCATAATTTTCGGACCCCTCAGAATGGTTGAAAATAGCTTTTCTTGACTGGCGTATCTAGAAAAATAAAAACCGGATTCGAAAAACACAACAATAGAAACGGGAGTTAGACTTTACCGTCTCATAGGAAAAAAAATAGCAAAGCTCTGCATGACAGCTGAGTGGCTGGTGCGAAGAGGCGATAATGCATCATACATACAACGATGAGTGGCGTCCTTAACACTCCATCGATTCTCTGCCTCACACACACAAACGCAGCCGCCTGCCACGCTACTGAGTTGCACTATAGCAGGTTAGAAATTAGCATTTATTTTCAAATCTGTTAAACATGTTTACAACGTACCCACCTACGAAACGAAAACACATTTCAGAGAAGGATTATCCGCCGTATATTTTTAAAAATCATGCGCGTTGAAAATTCTTTTTCTGAGCCCTACAACATGACTATAAACCTCCTTTTCGCGCGGTCCCAAAATTTAATGTTCAGAGCGATACTTTCTATTTAAAGCCCGGGCCTACAGTATATTTTAGTACAGACTTTCAAACAATAAAATAATGTCGCCGCTTACAATCCCATAGTTACAACGAACCGACGGAAACGCAGTGCGGGCAAGTTTAGAGCTTTGTGCATAGGTGCGATGGGACACTGGCGCGCGCGTCAAGAGTGGCTCTTAATGGTCCATCTCTTCTGAGCCTCTAAAGCGGGAAACTGAATCTGGACGGCGGAACCACAGGACACAACTAATAGTTTTTATCTGCTGTGTTCACAGTTAGTACGAAAGTACGTACGACAGTCTTAATAGGCAGTTTTTAGCTATGTTGGAGGGATTCGAAACACTGTTCTTAAGGCCATCATCCTTTGCTTTTTTTTTTTTTTTTTTTTTTTCGCGATATTAATTTTTTACGCCAAAACGAGAGCAGATATCACAGGTATGTTCGGCATTTTTTTTTTACCGTGACATTCTCCATGTTGGCAGATTTTATCAAAGCAATAGATACAATGGTTTTAACTAATTATTTAAGTAACGAAATTCTGATTAATTGACTTTTTAGTCAAAACCGTACAATTCCATGCCTTGAAAAAATTTTGCTATCCTGGCCAAAAACATTTTAAATAAAACTGCTGAACAGATTTTCGATATTTACTCTCGTTTAAGATTAATATAATTATCACAAAACAGTAAGAACAGGAGAGCATCGTGGTCTTTATTACTAAGTCGTATTAACAAAGACATTCCGTACTTGCCCTAAGTGTGTTTACTTCTCGTACATTGGCGCAATGTTGGGAACAGCTTCGGGAGTAACGTATTTCCGCGCGAGCTTCCTGACGGAGACCTGTTCGAACGTGACTTTCAGCAGAGACCCTGTGTTTTTATTGGACGCGACTACGCAGCACGCCTTTCACGGAGTTTCGTTTACAACCACTTATTTCATGTAGAAGAAACAACAGTTTAAAAAAGGCGGCTTTTTTTACGATGTTGGGTTGGACAGCTTGGAAATATTATTTATGACCTGCGTGCTGTGTTTGAAATACTATTCCGTCTTCGTCAGGACGTGTTTTCTTTTAGTAGGCAAACATATTTGGGGCACGTTTTATAGTTTCGTCAACAAAACTTTTTTCAAACACGCTGAAACGCGTTCCAAGCACACAGTAAAAACTTTTTCTTTACAACAAAGAAATATTTCTCTGTGGATATTTAGTTTGCGGTTAAGAACTCTTGCCTTACAACAAAGAAACATATGGAAAACTTATATTTGGTGTAACTAAATTTTTTTTCCTTGCTTTGAAAATAATATCAGTTTCTATATAGCGAAGGTAATATTTTTTTCAACATACAGCTTGTGTTGAGAATATCACAACTAACTTCACAATAAAGATTTATATTAAATTTTATCTTAACTGTAAACAGAATTTTGTTGCCATTACTTTAACCTCAAATACAAAAATTCTCTTTGCAGCAGTGTTACTTTGCAGTGGCTCAAATTTAAACAACATTTTTTTTCTTAGCTGCAACATACTTTTAACTGTGGCAAAGAAAGTCTTTTAAGAGTGCACCAGGTAGACTTTCATTCTGGGTCCTAAGTCGATGCGTGCAGAAAGTATTTTACGCCACCGAATAAATACATATTTGACCTGACATGACGAATTCTCACAAAAAGTAAGTACTTCTCAAGTTTTTATTCCTGCAAACAGTATTTTATATATTCAAGAGAACCACGCTAGACTTAAAATATCTTGTTTAAATTTTTCTTTCTAAAACTATACAGAAAAACGTAGAAATAACTTCCAGGGAATCCGTGTTAGAAAGTATAAAGATCTTCAGGAAGAGTTAAATAGGAAGATGGTTTTATTTTATTTGTATGTTAATTAAGTACATAGTCGTTGTGTTGACTACCTTTTATTTTGGATTTGTAGATTCTTAATTTACATTTAAGTACCGCGGTGAAAATATTTCAAACGAATGATGTTAACTTACCTCGACATTTCGGGTTACCACAAATAGTAGGATCTTTCAATGGACCTGAAACAAGAAAAACATTATATATTATCATTAAAAGTTATTTTGAAGATATATATACATTCTTAAAAAAACATTACGGTGGACTGAAAAGCTAAAAGATTACGTTTACTAATAGGAATGTGTACACACTACACAGACATGAACGTTACACATTTATATAATCTGCTTTGAAATGTATAGAATTTCACAGAACATTTAAATGTAACAAGAATACATCACACCTGAAATTGCATAAAATAGTACGCACATCTAAAACAGCACTGCCATAAATAAACAAATTGTTTTAAGATGATCATTGATCACATTTGAAGAATATAATTTGCAGCCGTATAATATAAATAATATAATTTTTCAGAAATGGTGTGTTTTTTCAACAAGTTTAAGTATAAATAACGTTTTTTATGGCTTGTGATTGAGAACTGTGATTTCATTGTTGTGGCAGCAAAATACATTATAACCCAAATGCAGAACTATCACAGTAATTATTCTGGCCCTGTTACATTAAGTGGCATGTTGTAAAATTGTTTCAACAAAGCAAAAGTGTTTCGTTTCTAGGTGTGGTATTATATGTAACATCGAAAACTGTCACATCTCGACATGTAGCAGTTCTCTTGCTATAAGACTACAATACTGTTGGCGGTCCAGGATAAAGTGAACCCTTTTAAAACCCTAGTTACTTTTTAATTTTTAAGATAATTTGTATTTTTCTGCCACATTTTATGGTAAATAACTCACCCTAAGGAACAAATCAAGTGCATAGATTGTAGCAACCTCAAATGTCAACGTCTTAGGTCACAATGAACATTATTTTTTTAAATTATTATTCTAGACACAAAGGTCTTGAAAAGTGGCCACTTATCGTGAACCACCTATATCACAAAAATACGACGTGAAATATAACAGCTATGTAAAGTGACGGGGTCCTGTTCTTAAAATTAAGAATATAAAAAATACCAAAGCGACACATTACAAATAACAATGGAAATACTAGAGCTTATATATAGGCAGTTTTTCACAGGGTAAGAGGCCACTTTCTGAACATAACTCAAATTCTACCATTTTTTAGTTGAGGCGGTACTGTATTGTTTTATGTGTGCATATAGTTCAAGGAACCAACGGTACATGACAGAAAATAAGTACGATACAAATACAAAGAAGTAAAAGTATTATGAAAAGAAAATCGTAAATGATGTACTTCACTCGTATTTTGATAACACGATACGTAATCACTCAGAAATGTATGTTACAACCTAACTTAAACGCGTAGATGGTTGCATAACGCTTGCGACTAAATGTCCATCGTGCCATGCAAGTGGCGTAAAGACTTCGTAAATAATGGTTAGAGATTATGGTACATCGCGAAAATATTTTGTGCCAACATACCCCTGAAAACGCTATATTTTGCAACAGGCAATCATATATGATCCAAGAAATTATAACATGGCTGTCTGCAGACCAGTAACAAAATATTACAATAGCGGGATTCTTACTGGCTTAGTCAAATAGGGTAACAGCTACACGTACCAAGTGAAAGCCAGTAATCTTCTGGTAAGCTGAACGTGCGTTGAAACCCAGCAGTCAAGTTTACCCGCTATAAACCATCGTCTCTAACAATGGTACATTACGACGCAACTCTCAGAACTTCATCAGTAAGAGTGTCAATAGTTTCAAATATTTGCAAACAAATTCCGTAAAATGGCGTTACGTACACGTGGAAACGTTACCTTTTGTGACGATTAACGTACAATTTTATATACGGCGTACTTGAACCAATCAACACTTCAGCACGGTACACATAAGAAACTGGAAATCAGTGTTGTTTAAAACCTTAAAATCGTGCAACAGAATCCTACAATGTCCATATTATTATGTGATTGATTATTTTACCAACTGTTTTTATTTGCATTACGTAACTCTAAACAGTAACTTGTACACACTACATTTCCAAAAAAAAAAAAAAAAAAAAAAACTCTTGTCCAAACACGTTTGTTAGCCAAAAAATACCTTATGATCATTATGACCACACACTCACACAACATTATAGCAGTACAACAATAAATAATAGTGCAAAACTCATACGTCAGCAATGAAACAATGGCACCGTTTCAGTTCCTTTTTGTTATTTTTCATTTTTTGTGCTGCCTGGATAAAGAGTCTCTTGGAAGTAGAAACCTCGCCTATTGAAATAAAATACGAGGGTTACTTTTTCTTCAGCCTCCGATAGGCTGTAATAAAAAAACTGGATTGAATTAGGAAATTATTTTAATGTCAAAATATACGTATATCTTTACACTATTGTCCCACGTAATCACCGTGCAGATTGAGACATTTGTCGTACCAATGCACCAGCTTTCCGATACCCTCTGTAAAGAATAATGCCTCCTGCCTATTCAGCCTTGTCCCCTAAACCTCTTGTTGTCATTACAGTATGCTCATTAATCGATACTCGTATTCATACGCGAATCGAGACGTAGTGTTTACCTCCTTCCACCAATCATGTGGAGCGGCCAAACTCACTCCTCAGTATCGGCAAGCCGGTGCATAGGTACGACAAATGCCTGTATCTGCACGTTGATTACGTGGAAAAATAGTGTAAAGATGTACGTTTATTTTGATATTAAAATAATTTCCTAATTAATTCCCGTTTTTTATTACAGCCAATCGGAGGTTGAAAAAAAATAACCCTCGTATAACCTATATATATATATATATATATATATATATATATATATATATATATATATATATATATATACATATATATACATACATATATATACACACATATATAACAGGCGATAAAAGTAAATGTAAGTACATACATTTAAGCAGATAAGTCGTGTCAGGAATGTATAGTTCTGTCAAATAAATTGCAGTCTTTTCAGTAATATATTGACACAATTTTCGCGGTAGTAAACCATCTATAATTATCATATTTGTGTAGAATCAATCCAACGGCTTTCGTTTGAAGTATTACTCTGATGAACGGAAACTTTTATTGAAATTGGAATGTATACGTAATTGACGAAAAGGAAATTTGTTCCGTAGTGTAGAACAACGGAGCAGATGCTTTTTACTAGTAAAACACAGCATAACGTACAGAAACCTAGGTTTTCGTAGACGAGGGATCATGAAGCCGCAAGAATCAGTCTTCAGCGCGTGGTGTCCTTCCTATCCCCCTGCCCTCCCAGATTGTATTCAGGGCTGTACAGTTCAACGAACACTAGTCTGCTCCTGAGTAATAACGCAAACATTGCACGTTACATCTATTATTACTGGAATCACAATAGCGCAACGGACGCGACGCAAAGGGCACGACACGAATAACTTGTCAGCCAATCAGCGTCGAGGTAGACGCACTGACGTCACAAAAGGCTCGACGCTGACTGGATGATCTGTTAAATTTATTCGCGTTGGGCTATTGTGATTCCAGCATTTCTGGCCAGAAATCTGGCCTTGGAAGAAAAGTTAAGGTGTGTTCTCAATTGATAACATAGCAATAAGCAAAAGAAATAACCTCCATGTTATCTTACCTACTGATTTCACAACTGCATAAAGTGATCGTGTGCACAGGATTCTGACATAAGAAATTGTTGTATTTAATTTATTGTTCGGATGCACAAAGTAAAGTATTTTTTGAATGTCCACAATGTTGTTTTAACCTCCAAAATACACAAGAATAAAACAAAGCTAGAATACGAAATTTTACTGTTAAAACTTTGTTTCTCTATTGTAAATAATGTTTTACGCTGTGCAGTTTATGGGAACATTATTTCATATTTTCTATTATCTCCCAACACGATTCCACTTCAAATATTTTCAAATGGCCTTCGGTTGTATTCCATACAGCAACAAATGTTTCAAACTCATGAAAAAACTGCCACTGGCTAAACATGACAGTAAGAACTCAATTGTGCATTACTTTTGTACAAGGCTTCCAGTTATATGTCCTGTGCTTGTTTTTATGTGAACCAACCCTAAGTGGGTAGACAGAAAGACGGAACAGCCTGTGTGGACCTCGGGGTCGGACACAACATCCGGTGCGGGCAAGTAACGGCCTCATTAGTGGAGCGAGGGAGGATGGATGGCTGGTAGCACGGCCGATGAGCCCCTCAGTAATTACCCAATCAAACAACGACTCAGCCAGGATAGGGTGCCAGGCTCCCATGTTCCTCTGCGCTCAAACATCTGCTCTCTCTGCTGAGCCTGCGCAGCTCTGCTACACATTCTACGACAGCTTTTATACGACACTAAGTTTGAGGCCAACCGCCAGTAGTTTTACAGTGATTTTGAATATACTATTTTGTAAAGCAAGATAATTTTCGTATCGAAGAATCGCTACATTTTTGTCACAAATATATTATAATTTGCACATAACTTTTTTTGTGGAAATAAACCTCATAGTTTCTCACATTTTTGCACCCAAAATTTTACCAAATTGGTTATGAAAATAAGCCAAACTCAAGAAAAACTATTTTTTTTTTGTGAACGAACGGTGACTTATTTAGCAGAATCTCTAAATAAAATGGTGGATCGTATGGCTGTTTTTAACCTTGAATTTTCTCAAAGCAGTTCATTTGTAAGTTTTCAGTTTTTTATATCAATGTTAAAAATCTACCAAACATGGCTATGTACCTGGTGCATGAACGGTTCTTTTATACGCGAAACCACTTTAACTTATTCATATTACGTTCATCAACGAAAAGAACACACACTTGAAACTACACTTTTATTTTTTTTAAATTCAGTGCGCTTGTTAGAATAATGAATTTATGGCCTCTCAAAGTAAAAATGGTTTGTTTTATACTGCTGCAACATTGAAAATATGACCTGAATTCATACAGTGAAAAACGAGACGCGTGCATTGGCCTTTACTTCATACTATCCAAGAATAAAATTTAAGTGTCACAGCTTAAGGGGTGTGGAAAGGTTCTATGCCAAGCGGAAGACTGGAATACTAAATCGTCAATAATATCTTAACTGTTCATCAAAATTCGATGAGATTTTTTTGCCCAGTAGATATTTTACCAGTGGACGTTTATTTATATAGCACTGTACGGTAGTACGCTTTACTTTCGAGTAAAAAATTAAAAACTGTTTTTCAGAAATATAAGGGCATGAAACCACAAAATCTACAAATATGGAAAATTGTAATTTTTATAATTTTTAATGTGATAATGCGTAGGCCGCTATAATAACAGAATTTAAAAAATACACGCATTTTCATTTGACAATAATGTTAACATCAGTAAACTTCTCACGCAGAGATTTTCGGATATTAAAATTATGTTCAAATTAAAACGTGAGTATTTTTGAAATTCGGTTATTATAGAGACCTGGATGTGATATAATTTTCATTTTTGTACCTGATAATTTTTTCTTATTTTAGACATAAATTGTGACTAAAATTTTCTCTTAAAAACGTTTTTAGTCTCTCATAGTTACTGTGTAATGATTCGTAAACGTCAAAATTTTATGGTTTTATGTACGCCGCTAAAACGAACTGACATACCAAACTGAAAAAAAAAAGTTTTATTGATTAACGATGTTTTAGGTCAGGCCATCTCCTATATAAAAAAATTAAAATTTTTTGTGTCTTTTTTAAGTTCCTGACATTTTAAATTTAAATTTAAATTTCATCAATTATTTAAATACAAAAATATTTTTTTTGTTCTTATATAGATGTCCTAGCCTACAACATCGTCATTCACTGTACATTTGTTTGTTTGGTACGTCAATTGGTTTTAGTGGCGTACATAAAACCGTCAAATGCAAATTTTGACGTTTGCGAGTCACTACACAAAAACTGTGAGAGATATAAAAATTCCAAAAGAGCAAAATTTTGTCACAATTTATGTATAATATAAAAAATAAAATCTGATACAAATAAAAAGTATGACGTTGAAAACTGATGTACACCGCCCCAGCAAATCAATGAGATAGATAAAAATTAAGTTCGTCGAAATGAGGAAAAGTCGTAATTTTGTATTTGCATGAAATAGTGTTAGTTTTGTAGACGTCGGTCGGGAGTACATTTTCCTCTTACAAAAACAATCTCATTCCCGTAATGGAAATAGAAATTCTAAATTTGCTGTTTTTCGTTCTTATCAGCTGTAAAAACCATTGAACGTAATGAAATGAAAAATATTCACATTGGCACTGCATGCAACGAGCCACTAATTGAAATGTTTTTAAAAATCCATTACAAAACATGTCTGTACTTAAAAAAAATCCGTTAAAGAGGCAACATATTCAACAATTCAGAACATATTTTTTAAATACAAAAATTTTTGCAGTGGATTTTAAAACATTTGACATGTAGTTTTAATGCTAATTTTATCTGTTCAATTTGTTCATTGGTTTTTGTGGCTTATAAGAACGAAAAACGTGTAAATTTTGACTCCGAAGAGCCGTTATGGGAAAACTTTTTTTTTTGTTATATTTAATTTAATTTTTTTAAAGCGGAAATTGTACTCTCTAGTAACGTGTACAAAACTAACACTATTTCAAACACATATAATGTTACAACTTCTGTCTCCTAGAATACTTTTTGTTTTAATGCTAGTTATGGCCGGAGAAAGGTAAGGGTGCGTAATTCGTTAAGTTCAAGAACGACAGATGACGGAGCAGCCTTGGGGATTGAGCGGGCCGTCACAGCGTCATTGAGTAGCGACGGCGCCGGCTGACAACTCTGTGAACCCTGCTATCACAGCGTCGATAACCTCCGAACACTGCCGTCCAAACAACACGCCTCGAAACACACACGAAGCTTCTTCCTCCTTCACACTGCCACTGTCCGCCAACAGTGTCACCACATTCTAAACTAGTTTGTCTTGGAGAGTATTACAACAAACGCCGTTTCCCACATCCAATTTTCCATTTCTTTTTCTATCCAATATATCATTTTCTTGTAGCTGTCTGACACTCAGATTCTTGCTCTCCTCGTATTTATATTCTCTTTGGTCTTTCTCTCCTCATCTCTCCAATTCCATATTGTTTTGGGCCACCTTCCATTATTCATCTCGCTTAGATGACCGTCCCACATTTATCTTCTTTGTTCAGTCCTGTCGAGGCCTCCGTAGCGTAGTCGATTCGGCGCCGATCTACGGTGCGAGAGTTCCTGGGTTCGAATCCTTGCTCGGACATGGATGGTGTGCTGTCCCTTCATCTCACTTCACCCTCATCGGCTCTTAAGGTTGTTCAAGTGGGGAAAAAACATAATTTTATATTTGTATGAAATAGTGTTAGTTTTGTACACATTACTTGAGAGTACATATACCTCTAACGGAAAAAAATTAGCTCATCTAGTTTTCCCGTAATGGCACTTCAAAGTCAAAATTTGCGTATTTTTACTTCATACAAAACTTGAAAACCAGTTAACATAAA
>PNEQ01100465.1:0-13252 GCA_003012365.1 Medauroidea extradentata | reverse complement strand
AAAAAAAAAAAAAAAAAAAACAAATAGCGTGGGCAGTCCAGGTGGCCACGCAATGTCAGTATTGTTTGTTCATAGAAATCAGTGTATACAAGCTTTGAAGGTATTAAAGAGTTTATTAGTGCTCAATTTCTTAACTTTCCTTTGTGGATGAAAGAATATAAACTTAAATACCTGTACAGGGTGTTTACTTTTATTCTTCTGTGGTATTAAGTGTTCAACTTACTACACGAGGCAAGTTTCTTTTCTCTTCATTGTTTGCTGTTCAAAGGTGATTCTGAGTACTACTTATTGAGCTTTAATTTATGGACCAAGGGAAAGAAAAATAAATTGGCACAATATCAGTTACATTAGTTCACATACATAGTGTTTACTTCTGGTAAAAATATTTGGTGCTGTAAAATTTTTCCTCTAAACAAAGTATGTCATGTACGAATGCAAATTAAGTACTATTTTCAGGTATCTTTTGATGGACAGAAACATTGCTTTGCAGTGGAACCTCGTTAATACAAACCCTGTTAATATAATGTTCTCATTAATACAAAGTGGTTTTCTTTCCCTTTGGAATGAGATGAGAAATTGAATATTACCTTTGATGCTTCATAAAAATTTTCTTTACATGTAAAACAGTGAAATACCAAGTTTACTTGTTAAAGGCAGACATTGGGGTGGTGATAATTTTGGTAATTTGGGGATTAACAGCCTAAAAAAAATATTCACAGGATTTCTTGTATTTTTGTAAACACCTGTTAATACAAACCTCATTATTACAAACTGCACAATTTTCGGTCCCCTCAGGTTTGTATTAAAGAGGTTTGACTGTATTCAGATAAATACGGTACTTGGAGAAAATCCTTCATGTTTACTGTAAAATTATAGTTCAGTTTTTAATGCATGAATTTGGTTTAATGCAGTACTTTTTTGAAATGTGAATGTTATTTAAACTAATGCTGTGTAATCTTGAGAAGTACTATAGGTGTATTGTCTACTTTGGAATGAAAACATGGAATCTTAAAAAATAACCTCACTTAGCTATTTTATACACTTATATTGTGTTTCGTGCATTTTAAAATTATTTCCTGTTCAGGGAATGAGTATGTGTACTGCTTCACACATGTACACATGCTTATCTGTACTTATTACTAGGAAGGAAAGGGTTGGAGGTATATACCCATATTGATACCAAATGTCCTCATCATACTCGCTACCAATACAGTAAAACCTTTTAGTAATGAACTGTCAGGAACTGTAAAAATTATTTTATAAAAATTGGAAATTTGTAGGAAATTGTCTGTAAATATGATGGTACACATAGGTGCTAATGGCATGTTAACAAAACTCACCGTCTGCCGCCTATGTATAACTGTTTGCGTGCACGCCGGTCAATGTTGCGCCATCCTTGAGGCTTTCTTCCTGTCTGTGCACAGCACTGTAATACGAGTGTGTTTGAGTGCCTGAAGAAAGAAAGGAGAATGAGAGTGTAGGAGTAGCATGGACTGTGGCTGTGCTGTGTCGTATGACCATCTGAGAGTGGATTAAAGGGATGGGAAGAGGAACAAAATTTTTTATATTCACATCACGATCTTAATAAAAATAGGGATAAATAAATATTTTTAAAACTGGTATGACACTGTGTTTTTACTCGTAACGACAAATGTAACTTGGTCTGCTCACACTGAAACAGTGTGTACAAAATAGCTGATGTCTACAAATAGAACCACTGTAGTATCAAAAGAATGTTAACATCTGTTCTTAATCTTTGGTCATTGCACGCTGCAGTGGACCTAAATCTGAATGGGTCACTTTGTCTCCTGCTACTTTTGTGGCATGGCACTCTTCTCCCCTCTTTCCATGCGGATGTGATTCCACTCTCACACTGCCAGTCTTGATAGTCAGATGATGCCGCTGATAGTTGCTGGGTGACCACTGCTCGGCCTGCTAGGCATGCGGCGTACCTTTGTGCCCAGTTGTGTACGTTTACTCCAGCACATCACTCCCTCATTATGTGCTGGACGAGCGGCCTTGTTTGGGTTTTCACACCAGAAATATGTTTGCAACGTGACAAATTTTGGCATGTGTATGACACATATTTTTATAAAAAGAATTCTACTGAATGTACTGTACTGTAACATTTTTTGCATCCAAACATGTTTTGTAAACTTACGATTCTTAGGATGTGAAATAACTTATCACTCCAGTGTATGCATAAAAACTTAGGACAAGGGCGGCAGTATAATGTAAACAATCATGCTCTCACTGCCGGAGTGTGAGGATTGTCGTACACAAGATATCTTCAGATAAGTCTGGTGGTGTTGTCGCTTGCATAATGAAGCACCTTTCCTGATTCTGGGTTTTAACACATGTTTATAGTGCAATTTTAATATTGCATAACAGCAAGACTTAAAACTCTCCTCAATATTACTGATACCTGATCGAAAACAGCAAACTGTAAGTTATACAATAGCTGGAAATGAATTTAAATAACCTCACACAGGCATCGCTGTAGAGAGAAAGCGACTACGGACGTGGGCTGGCGCGACAGCACTGTCGCAATGTATCAGTGCCCCTACACCAGCCGGTTCTGTCATGCTGAATGGCAAACTGTAATTATTTAGACATTTCCCGGCCAAAGTTTAAGTAGATAGGCCTACTGTCAATTATATGCTTCTGTTTAACAAAGAGTACACCAAACATTCAGTGAAAGGAACTGTGCTTACCAGTGTGTGCTTCCGCAGCCATGCTACTTTGGCGTTCAAAAACTAAAATACGGTTTACTCAAGAACGACTCAAGTTCCAGCGAAAATTTCATTCGCCATTGCCAATTGTTGTTATAGTGAGGTTCCTTTGTAGTTTGTAGTTTCTTTTAAATACCTATGTTACTTTTTTTTATGCCAAAGACTACTGAACATGGACTTTGTGGAAGAAATGTAGGGGTTTTGGATGTGCCAGTCTACCGCAATTTTCATCACCGTTACTTTATTTTTTATTTGTACCAGATATTTTTTTTTCTTATTTGAGACACAAAATGTGACTAAATTTGGCTTTTATGAAGTTGGTTTATCTCTCATAGTTTTCGCGTAGTGGCTTGTTAAAGTCATATTTTGCATGTTTCCGTTTTAATGACTGCACTAAAACCAACTGATATACCAAACTCAAAAAAATTACAGTGCATAAAGACATTGCAGGCTACAATGACATGCTCATAAAATTGAAGAATAAAAATTATTTTAAAAATGCTAATTAAACCTTGGGGAATGCTCGTAAGGTGATTGAGGGAACGTATAATTGTAGGAATAGCTGTCGTCTCTTCTGCATGACCATAACTAGTTTGAACAGTGTGTGCCCATGGGGTGCCGTTATTACCAATAATTTAGTTTATTTACTTTACATGTTAAGTTCTCTCAAACTGTACAAAAATCTTTAATAATGAAATACTAGAGGTGAGAAAAGGTGTCGGAAACGAATGTACTAGGGCCTGTGTTAACTCTTTCGCTGTGGGATGGAAATTTTTTAATCATTCCAAGATAGTCTATTAAAAAAAATGTGAATAGTTTATTTTTTGTTATTTTCAAGCGAGGAATCCATGTAACTAGGGTTTATAGAGTCATTTAATTTGGTGTTCGAATAAATTCGAATTTTGTGTATTTTACTTTAGTCGAACATTACAGTTAAGGAGTTAAGGAACCAATCAGGTTAGCTGGTCTGAGAAATGAGCTAGTTTCCTCCGTAATGTGAGCGAATTTTACCAGTGTTTCACCTTGCTGCTTAGAAAACAGTGACCATCACTTACTATGTACCTATAATTTAAATGAGTGATTATTAAAACATGTTTGATGATGAGTGATGTTTGTGTGTGTACTAAACATCTTTAAAATATCCCAGATGTTGTGTTTTTTTTTTTTTTTTTTTTTACTTTATAGTTTTTATAATTTTTCTTAAGTGCCACAGTTGTGAGACAACAGTTTTTACTGTACCTATGTGTGGAGCCTAACATAAGAGCTTGCACGGTTTTATATATATGTATATTATATATATTTTTTTGTTACTGCAGTGTTCAAACATGATTAGCAGGACCTGTGTATGGTACTAGTATTGTGGGCTGATAAGTGGATAAATACAGCTATAATGTGAGATATGTGTTCTCCATGAGCTGAATCATGTATGTTGTTTTTCCTCCTGCATGTTTTCTTGCTTTTACAAACACTAATGATAATATAAGTGCAGTTTGTGGTGTGCCTGCTGGAGCTCTTCGTACTCTGCATGACCTGGACGTGAGACTAACGCTGTATATACTGTTCCTGCCTGCTTTCTGTAACACATCTGATGTGTACTAACTGCATTGAAGGAAACTGTAGGGTTTGGCCTTGTTGTTTACTTGTACAGTAGACTTCTGATTATCCACGCTAATCAAGTGGGGACACCACTGATAATCAGCGTTATTAACTTGTACTATGGAGGCTGTATGTTTTATGTAGTGAAATTCTTTCTCCTTCTGAAGTGGATGATCCTTGTAATATTGAGGCCCTCTTTACAGAGGACTTTGTGAAATTGAGGTGTTCTAAAATGTTGGGCATAGTAAAATCAAGATTTTAGGTAGGTTTTTTTCTTGAATCTATTGCTTTAAGTGCTGTGGTTAATCAGTAAAGTGGATAATTTGTAAGTGGATTGTCACGAGTGTACTGTATATTGTTCTTGGGGAAAGACCTGGCTTCTTCAATTGTGCACACATGCGTACACACCCACACACATGTTCAGGAAGTTCACATGTATTGAGAGTTGGTATTGCTTTTGAAAGGAAGAATTCTACAATTGTTGTGGTTATAATCCCTACAACATTTGCTATTTGGTTGTAATTTTCATGATTCTGATATTTTTCTTTGCTAGCTATAGCAATGTATACTATTTATTTATAACTGTAGTACATGAGCTGAAGGTAAATGGGCAGTTTATACCTTCTGTATTTGACACAATACCATTGCAAACTGCGGTAGGAACAGAGAATAATGAGAACCTGTCGTTAAGCTGTTGGAACTGTGGCTGGCATAGTTTCTTCTTTGTTTTTAACTGTTATGCTAACAAAGTACATACCTAATATAACAGACAGAGGTACAAGTACTTACCGATGATACTTGTAAACAGGTATACACACACGAAGAGACGACACACATTTTTCCGCAGAAGCGTGGTCGCGACGTTTTGCTAGTATTAAACTGGCTTCCTTGGGCGGCAAAACATGGCACCTGTCTTGGCAACTGTTATGTTAGAAACTGCAACTTGTCAGGATGAGCTTCAATTATTGTATCATTACAACACAGCTGAAGAGTATTATAAGGGGAAAGGAGACATTTTGAAACAGAAATGGGATGACCACATCATGTGTTGCAAGATTATAATTTTGTTTACTTAATGCATTGTAGTGTAATCAGAAAATTTGGTTTAGAGTTACACATTAACTGCTTTAAAATTTATACGTACATTTTTAAGAAGAAATTTTTCCACCGTAATAAATTGTTATTGCTATTATGAGTATCTGCTTTTTTTTATATTTACATTACAAGTTAATATAATGAGTTATATTCACAGAAAATAAACATTTGAACATACTGTACTGAGTTAATATTTTTTGGACACTGGTCTAATACCTTCCAAACACTGTGTGTTTGAATATTAGCACTCAACATTTTTAACTACTGTAGTTTTGAATGTACAGTACTGTCATTTTTTTTTTTTTAATTGTTAGGACTTCGGCTAGTATGTAGGGGTTTTACTCTTTTCTATTTATTATGACTTAGTGTGTTAGGAGATACGTGAAGAAACATTTACATACGTACAGTAGTTTTCTATTGATTACTAAAATGCATAGTACTTGTAGTTAAAAAATATCTTCCTATATTTCATACTACCTGTATATGCAAGCAAAACTAAAGTACAGTCATGCCGCCTTATCCGCGGACTCCACATACAGTAGACCTCCGATCTAACGACATAATTCCCAGGAACCCTGGATAAATTAATATTTTCAAAATTGATCAAAGCTAAGAAAAGTGCAATAGATCACAGTAAAACATTATTTTAAAATACATTTGCGTACATTAAACAATAACATACTGCAGTTAAAATAAATTAGTTATTTGCAGTTGTGAAACAAAAAAAAAACTGTAAAAAATGTTAGAAACTTTGGCTGGAATGCAGTTAAAGCGTGTGCGCCTGGTGAGTTAGGCCGCCTGCGTAACACTGGCATATGTGAGACGTGATGACTAGAGACATGCAAAATTCGCGTTATTTTCTGACAGCTGACTAGACTCCAAGTGATTATAGGCTTGTTCGACGTCTCCCGTTGGCTGATGTTGTCGTGACTTGCCGCGGAGAATGCTTACACGGTAGAGAGGCCAATCTCTGTAAATACGTAACACATGTAACTGACAATACATAAAAAGTTTGTGGCCAAATGAATCACAGATTGTGCCCTGTTATGTATAAGAAAGTGAAGTTTAGTCTTCTACCAAATGATAACGCAAATTTTTCATATCTCTAGTGATGACTAACGCTGCCTTATCTCCTCCTCACTTCTCCACGTGCCCTCTCTGCACTTTCTTCTCCTTAATCTCACACGTCTCATCTGTGCCAAGCAGTCAGCCACCGGACGTGCGCATAGAAATGGTATTGTATTGTTCGACTTGTTGCCTGTCCGTGTTGTATTTTGCTTGGTGAGTGCTGTACTACTGTAAGAAATGCACAGCTAAAATTAGATAACACCCCTCCTGACTGTTCACGCCAGCCAATAACCATTCACTCCCCCCACCCCCTGCCGACAAACCAGATTGTGCTTGTGTGCGCGCGGCTGCTCGCATCAACTGCCGGCACCAGCTGTGATAAGTCACGTGACAACTAGCAGCATGTCTGGCCGCAAAGTAGTCCCACATGTTTGCCTTTCTTGCTCATCTTCTTCCAGCCATCGTCTTTGTTTCCGTGTTTGGCGAGAGCCCAGGGGGTTGGGGATGAAAAGACGACACTATATATATAGTATATATATATTATAGCACGGCCAAAAAAAGGACCAGCTTGGCACTCAGTCCTTAAACGAGACAAAAAAAGAATGAAAACAATCCTGCGTTATCTCATAATTTTTCTCTTGCTTCACATCAGGTTGCGCGCTTCAGCTCATCTTGACCTTGACAACTTCTCCTGTTATTGATCACTCGGCACGTGAGGCAAATGGCTGCAGTGTAAAAACGGCCTACAATAGTCATGTATGCTACATGTGGGCTGATAAGATTTTTAATTATGCTCGTTCAACAGGGCAGCGATTAGAGCGACTGCGACCCACGTGTCGAGAGCTACTCTGCCTCTATTCACAGTGCAGAGCATTAAACTGGTGTGTTGTTCATAGTTTTACGATTTTCCCTATAGGCCTAAGACTTAAAACGACGAGTAATTCAGTCGTTATTTTAGTGACAGCGCCTTGAAAAGTCCATTTTTAACCCTTGTGAGTGGCTCCAAATTCACGTTTCTAATAGGCGTACTGGTTTTTAAAAAATGACTTTTTTCTTTTATAAGCATTTTTATTCATATGATGGCGACAAGCTGTAACAGTTCATATGTAATTACAAAAAATGTACTCAATGGCTTTACTGAAATGTTTTAAATCGTTGCAGTATGAGTCATTCTGTTGTCGGTGAGCTTTGCGCCAGGCAAGCAGGATGAATCACGTGTGCACCACTAGTTGAGGGGGAGAAGCCGTGAATCAGCCGGCCGCTCTCCCCTGCCCTCCCCTCCCCCATCCTACACAACCAGACCTACCGCATCTTGCGGCCGCAGGCGTCACAGTACACTGGGAATTATGGAGCACCATTTTATTTGGAAGACACCTTTCTGTTATACTAAAATATAATTTCAAGAAAATGTGTTTATTTTAAGTCTGTAATTGCTCTCAAAGAAAAATACACGTAATTTTTTTTTTAATGTTGAGGGTTTCAAAATTAATTACCTCGGGACTAACAACATCGGCGATCTAGTGACATAATTATCTGGCACCGTGTGGTGTCGTTAGATTGGTGGGTTTACTGTAGATGGTTTTCACCAACCATAGTATGTATGAAAATTAAGGGGAAAAACTTATGAAATACTTAAGAATTTGTATTTTCCCGTGCGCAGTTCACAGTTTGATGCACGAACTACTAGTGCACCACTTGCCGCGTATGAGAGCAGCTAGTCTTGTGTTGTCAGCCACAGTACCTGCTTCATTACACCACAAAGTGTGCTATGTGTATTCCGTAAGTGGGGGTAAGCGGGCAGGAGAGGCAAGGAAATTGTGTGTTGAATGTGTGTGTAGTTGGCCGCCCTGGTGGCTGTGTTACTTACTTCACTCACATTCATTCTGTTTGATGCTCGCCACACACTTCTAAAACAAAATGATTTGATATCTCCTGCAGCATCCATTTTCCTACCGTGTCACCCCCCAGCAAACCACTTCAGCGTAGAAAATGTCTATTTAATTGCATTGTCTGGTTTACCTGCTTGCCGCGTGCCCGTTTCAACAGTGACACGCAGTACACTGCCTTGTGTACTTTGTGCAGTTATACACAATTTTGTGATCTGCAGCATAATATCTTTAAAAACCCTTCTAAACTGAAGAGAGATCACAAAGTTTAGTTTCAGTGACATAATAATAATTCTAGGTTTATTAAAAGGCTAAATGCCTGTTGCAGAAGAAGGCAGCAGATATGGAAAAAATTGAGTGTAACATTTGTGCAGTGTGAAATAAAGCTAGAGAAATACTGTATTTCATCGCATAATCATCGCCATTGCGTAATCGTCGCATCATATTTTTGAGAGTCAGAGATGGTAAAAATACTTTCATCGCATAATTGTGGCACCTCAATGTTCTGTTTACGTTTCTGCATCAGAGATGTTAACTACAATGTTCAAGTATGACGCTATTAGAACAAAATGATTGCTGCAAGAATCGATTATAGTTAGTACCAAAATATTCCGCTGGGGCCTAATGCTGGAGTTTTCAGTCGCATGCGATTTGCCAGTCGAATCGTATTTGGCGTACGATTTTTTGTTTTCATATGCACAAATTATGCGAATAGGTCGTGTGCGACTTGACCATTCGCAATGTCAGGCGAGTGGTCAGAACCGAGTGACTTGGCTGTGTCGCATACGACTGAGCTATGAAAATGGCGGAGTGGGTGGAAGTATCATTCTTGTAGAAATTTTAATTTTCTGCAAGTTTGTCATGTGAACATAAACAAACAATTAGTGCCCAATGAATCTGGACTCACATAATCCATTTTTAGTACTGTGATTGTGATACCAAAATAAACAAAATGAACTAATTACGAATGAAATATGCGAGAATTTGGGATTGAAATTTACTGATCGATGTGAAATGGCTTTGCAGCGAGACTACCTAATTCATATACGCTAAACCCCCAAATATCCAAGTAAAATGTTCAAATCACAGTTTCCAACACATCTTTCGTCATGTAGACTTTGCTAGAGAGGTCACTATACCTCGTGAAAATAATGTTTAAATGTTACTTCAAGGTTGCTATGGCAACATAATTATATGCATATAAAATAATAATGTACTGACATTGCTGCCAGTCCATAAAGAAAAAAAAAGGCGCACAAAATTCATGTACACTCATTACGTTATAATACATCTTTTTTGAGGTTAAATTATCAAGCCTACAAGTGCATGCTCATAGATATAACCAACTGTATTTGCATAGACGTTCAATTTAACACAGTATGTACCATAGAGGTGACAACACAAACTACTGAAATTGTGAGCTGTGATTGGCCAGTAAAGTGAGAGCACTGTAACCACACCAACAGAATTACATTTCTTTTCTAAATCCCTCGTGCCATACGACTAGACTGTACGGATTGCTGGGAACGAAATCGCATGCTACTAGTTTAATGTCCAGTATACCAAATGTCGCACACACCAACTCGTATACGATATCAACCACTCGACAGATGTCTAATAGCCTGTCAAGTCGCACGGTTTTCTGCATAAGGCCCCTGGAATGAAAGTGGAACATACTTAGCGTTACTGGTGTAACAGTCCGCCATCTTGTGCGTTTGTCTTGCGCGTGGACTTTCCCAACAGAACATAGTATATATATAACATCGCAAAATAAAAACGAAGTTTGTAAACACTGCAATGGTAATAAATGGTAGTGGACTTGCAGAAGCCGAAAATAAAAACTTTGAGCGAAACTGAACTTAGAAAACTACTGGATTGATCAGGGTTCTAATAACCAAAAGTGCCTATTTACCGGTAAATACTGCTAATCACAAACGTGTTCCTACCAAATGTGCATATTTAATTATGCACAAAATTGGGTTGTTAAACGAAGCTAACCTAACCTCCAAGGTCTAGTAAGTTATAGAAATTTAGTCATTGTTTCAGAGTTCATACGTAATAGTTCTGTAAAAAATATTGAGTTACTTTAATATAAATAGTGTTAGTAACAAAAAATGTTGGTTTAAAAAAAAAATTTTATGTAATTTAGTGTAAACAGAGTTGCCATACTAAAAGGAAAACTGTAATTGAAAACATGTAAAAAAATTGATCCATGTAGGTACATTGTTCCTTGATGTTACTGTAAATGCAACCATTAACATGTACTGTATGCATTTTTGTGTAATAAAATACAAAACTTAGTAAGGTTACAAGAAGCACATGTTTGAAATGTCCAGACTTCTTTGTCAGTCATTTAAAAACAACTAGCAATGTGCTAACAATTTCTCTGGTCGTGGATTTCCCGTTTTCCATGCCTATTTATTCCTGTGTTGCGTTATTTCAACTTAATTTGCCCTCAGTGGCTTTCAAGACTCGTCATTGAAGGGCCGCTTAAACCCCTCATAGTAAATTTTATAAATTCATGACAGTTGTTTGCAATTATTTGAGCATTACAATAGTCTCTTAATATATTCACCTTGCTTCTGTTGTTAAAAAATATTTACACCTACGTGCTTGTTCCAATGTTAAATTATATGTTTGGTTGACAAAGATAAATAATGCCTAACACAAGAAATAGTGTTATCAAATGCCATTCTATTGTCTGTGGAAACACTCCTCCGCTCAGCGGACGTCCTCGGCAGTGAAGGCAAGGGTGGAGGCAGATAGCATGGCACATCATGCCATGCAGAGTTGCGACATCAGCGGTGGCTGACCATGTGGCTCGCCGTGTGCTGTTGCCGTATTACCGCTGACCCACTCTGCTGCTGTATCAAACATGCGCCACACTGCAAACGGTTTTTTATAATTTTTACGATATTTAAATGTTATGGGGCACTTTCTGAGTGTGTTGACGATCTGTACCCGCACAAATGTAATAGCATTTGGGGTTGGGAGGAAAAAAGGGATCTAAAAATTGCATATGGTGATTTATAAAGTTTCTTGAATATACGCAGTTTCCGCACATCCGCGAATTTCCTGGAACAAAATACTGTGGATAAGGCAGGCCTACTGTATAATACTTCACAAATTTTATACCCATTGTCTGCGTTAGAATTACAGTACCACTTTTCAAGAGTCCTTGGTTTGGAGAATCATTTTGGTTTTTCTTGTTGCCACAAGAATAGAACCAGCAAAGAACTATGAATGTGAATGTAGGAATACTTTTATCATGCTACTGTACGTTGTTGAAGATTGCCGTCTCTGTTCTTCGATAATATCAGCAAGTTAATGTGACCACTCAGATGAACATGTTTTCAATGTCTGAGGCTAAGAAGAGTGTGAGCCTGCTAAATGTGACCCAGTTACGTGCATCGTGTTGTAATGGCATGCTGTGTTCCTGTTAACTACCACACCTCTTGTGCTCTTGAGGTGTAATGTTAAAGATAATATTGGGCTGCGCGTGCTTATTGATTTTTAAAGATTTTGTTCAGGATGTTGAGACAAAATGCTTTGAATTCTATTCCTAAACAGATATCATTCGTGCGTATTGACTTGTTTAAAGTAGAACCAGATAATGTTTTACGTGCAGTTTAGTGGCCTAAGCAGCCACTTTAAAAATAAAACTTGTAATCAGTGATGTGCCCAAAAAGGTATTTTTATCGTAATTAGAAACAATGTATGTCCTGGTCGCTTTTAACCCTAATCCAGTTCTATGTATTTTAATCTGCGACTATTCTATTCACAGGTGAACATTGGTCAGGTGGTTAGTCCTATTCTTAGTTATTTTTATTAGTACGTAATAGCAGATAAATAGTTGCTTGTTTTATCTGTTATCAATAAACTAAAAGCCATTGTAGATGTATCTTTGTAAAATAATTAGCAAAGAAATGAGGGTGAGTATAAACTACTAACTTACCTTTCCTTGTAATTGGATCAATATCTTGATTTTGTCAAAACAGAGTATTATTTATTTACTCGCCCATCTTTACTGAAAGAGGCCACGGTGGTTGAATTATCAGATAACTCACCTCCCACCAAGGCAATCCGGGTTTGATTCCTGGCGGGGTCAGTCCCTGGATTTTCGCATGTGGGAATCGTGCCGGACTATGCCGTTGGTCGGCGGGTTTTCTCGGAGATCTCCCGTTTCCCCTGTTCCTTCATTCAGGCACCACTTTATACTGACCTCATGTCACCCCTCACGAGCGTGAAGACCTTGATGTTCAGCGCTCACCAAAATCTCTCACTCAATCACATTCTTTACAGAAGACAATTCTCTAAAATCTGAAAGTTTTTCAGGTGTGTAGCTGTAGTTGCACACCTACAGGTTATGCTGACATGTTTCGGTTTCAATGAATCTACTCTTGATTATGCTTTATTCCAGGTTTCTCATAGAAATGCAGAAAATGTAAAAAATTCTGTTGAAAAATTTTGCTAGGAGAACAACAAAAAATGTAGTATTTTGTTTTGCTAAGAACTAACGTTGGCAGTAAAAGGACCACTATAGTAATACATACACTGCGACAGAAAATTATCACCAAACTCCACACGACTACCATAGAATATTGTCTCTATAATATTATACCCTTGACCACAATTTCTTGCAGTTCTATTATGTTTGAAAATTCTCTCTATCACTTATGTTGCTGGTTTAGTAAATACATCTTACTCCCGACGCCATGTTGATGCCACTGTCTTTTGTTTTTATGATGGCAGACTTCCAGGAATGCACCCATCAGCTCAATACAAAAACGTCACATGTACACAGGAAGTTGAAACAATCCGCCCACCGAAAATAGCACATTTTCACAAAATCACCAACAATAAATATAAATCACA
>PNEQ01100460.1:0-22382 GCA_003012365.1 Medauroidea extradentata | reverse complement strand
TTGCTGTTAAATAGTTGAACTGTGATAAGAAAAGAAAGAAAAAGAATAAAACGTTTAGTTTAAGAAGTGTGAAATCTTGGACTAAAGTCATTGCTTTCTAGTCGTTTTTACGGACCCACTTAAGACCCCTGAGATAAGAGGACGCTCGTTGCTGACCGGCGCACAAGTTAAAAATTAATATAAAGGTTATCGTGGCTGTTTGTACCATCACAGTATCGTGAATTATCTACAGATTGTTTGGTGATTTATAAAATGTCATTTTTCAAAAACGAAGTACAAAATAATCCAGGAGGACTTTACAGTAAGTTTAATCACTCATTTTGTTGACAACTGTTTTTCTGCATGTAGTACCAAATTTTCGTTACGTTAATACCAGAATATTCAAATCCAATCGTTAGTCATGACTTGACAATTACAATCAAATTTAGAAATATACTGTAGTAGCACATGATGTCAATATTTGTATCAAGTTTTTATGTAATTTTTGTTTCCCTATGTCAATGACACGTACGAAATTTTCACGCAATATTGTTTTAATATATACGGCATTGTTGTTTCCTATGATGCCCACTGTACACACTTTTGTCGGTTGGAAATAGTACGTCGGCGCGATGCACAAATTTAGCCAATTATAAGCTAGCAAAGTGCAATGATATTACTTTATTTCTTTACTTCAGAACTCAACTTAGAGTGAACGGAGAATAGATGCAAAAAAAATGTGCATCATTCACCGGCAACTTCGGAAACTAAAACCTTTAGTTTACAGGTTGGCTACACAAAGACGTTATCTAACCTATTCAAATGTTTGGGAAAGTAGAACATTTGCACGCCCCCTTCTATGCATGAATAAACAGAATCACAATTATTTGTAGAACCGGGGTACCTCCTGATCTTCCCCATTACTATAAAATTTCAGCCGAATACTTCCACAAACACCAAAACAATTTACGAATCGTACACGAGCAGTCAGAGCAGTAACGAGGTCACGCGTCTCATGGTTGACAACTTAACCAAAAAGTTATTGTAATTGAAAATGCCAATTACTATAAATTAATAAATGTCTAATATTTATGCAATAAATGCTTGACACTCTAGTATCATAAACTACCAAACATTGTGTTTACCTATATTACACATGTTTACTTTGAAATGATGTCGGTGCATGATGCCCTTCAAATTAGTGGCCCTAGCCGCCCTATTCTTTGTCTACCCCCTGATGAATGGTGCCGTTGCGACTTGTTACGCGAGGGGGGTGAAGAGAAGGAAAATGGCAAAGTTACAATTTTTTTTTCGCTTGTGACGCCCATCAAGTGCCGACATTGGCTGGCAGTGGCAGCGATGGTCGGAGCATGAGCTATAATGAGCAGCACAGACATCGCCAGAGAGAGCAAGAGGTAGAGTGAGCGAGAGAGAATCGGATTTCGCTCTGAGAAACAGCTGGCGGCAGGTCAGTGACCTGTCTCGCGCTCTGCGGCTTACGTGCGCAACTGTGTTTCTTAATGAATTTTTGCCATTTTCATTGTGAAACTTATTATTTGAGGGTTGAGCACTTACACTTATATTGCTTATACATATTGTGACTTGTAACGACGTTTTAATAGATCTCTGGGACTGCTTTTCAATTACTAAAACTTTAATTTTTTCCATTTTATTTTTTATTGTTTGCGGAAATCTGTATGTACGAGTGAAGTGTACATAAGGAACCGAGTGCCGTATGAACGTGGTTTTACTGTACATCATTTAAACATTTGGAAATCCAAAATGTGACATTACTTACGTATCAATTTCCTCGCAGATAATAAAATAAGGCCTAATAAATTTCAGGGTAACCAAACTTCTGTGAACTCCAACATCACAACAATCCAAAAAGAAAATTAGTAGGATAAAAATCACATCTTGTCACTTCTGTTACTACTTATTTATTCGGTGCCTTCGTTTAGCAATGCAAATGTAGTTTTATTCAAAAGCATGGCAGTATTGCTGAAAGAAGTTTTGTTGTTAGCCGCTACGGGATAGGATAATCGTGAAATATTGTCTCTCGTGCAAATGTGAGAAGAAACACGTGTTCAAACTAATCATTTTTAATTTTAAAATATGTACATTTAAAATTTTTAAGACAATGGATTACCTGTAAAATTAAATGTGAAATGCTAAGTGTTAATACTCCTAAAGTTTTTATAATTGTTGTGAAAACACAAACAGATTTACTGAAAATGTAATATATATATATATATATATATATATATATATATATATATATATATATATATATATATATATATATTGAAAGAAATTGATATAGCATATGTAGAATATTGTACGCCTACCGTACCCAATTCATTTTACAAATTGTTTGGCAGCAATAAGGAAATGTGCATTGCTTCAAACATGTTTCTTAAAAATGTTTTGGTTAACTGGCTATTGCATAAACACAAACTTTTCTATTGTTAATTTCTAACCGACTTGTTTCTTAGTTAAGAGAAAGGTTTGCAGCGTTACTATTTACAGTTCCATGTCAATATATTTGTCATAGCCTTAGTATATTGAGCTTAGGAGCAGACCCACTTTTGTACTTCCCTTTCACAGATCAGATATTTCGTTTTATCCCCAGTCCTCGAGTGAAAAGGAACATTGAAATATCCTCTGTCTAGAATTTCAAACGAATAGTTTTGATTATTTATTTAACTATTTTGTGACCCCGAGGACAGCAAGTCCTTGCTATTGCAGATTTATTATACAATTATTTAATCTCTTTCTGTTATATACAGACAGTTACACTAAATGTTTTTCTCCATTGTTTAAATTCCTTTTATCTTAATTAATTTACAATTTTACATTCACTTCTCAAAGGCTAATGGCTAGCATTCCTCCCTTCTCGTCCAACAGTCAGGAGGGTAGCTGGAGCATGTGTGGGGACGAGAAGACGCTTGTCATGCACGTGCTCTCTAGTTTCTACTAAGATACAATATCTACATTTCTTGTTTTCTACATAAAAACTGGTACAATGATGAATGCTTGATGAATGCTAGTTTGTTGTCATCCTGATATGATGGCGAGAAGAAAGAGTGGTCGCAAGACATAGTTATGAGTAAATATGGAATTTATGACAGTTGAGTAACACTAATGGGTATTAAATATAATAAATTACGGAGGTGACCATATGGTGTGTCAGACGTTCTCCAGTCTTATCGTTCATTCCAGTTAGTTTCCTCCACATACAGTATTTACTTGCGTACATTACGCACTTTTTGCTACTATTTTTTGGGTTCAAAACAGGGAGTGTGTAAAATATGCAGAATTTTTTTAAAAACACGCTGATAAATGTTTGTAGCTACATTATCAGCAACATATTTCAACCAGAAATGTGGGTGGTATGTGTCGTGATAGTATAAGAAATGAAGTAGGAGCTACAGCACAACTAGCTATCTCACTTAATTACTTGGCGAGCTGGAAAGACGAGCAGCGATGTGTGCGTGTATCCACATGTAGTAGAGCGATCTTGGTAGGCTGGTTATAGGCAGCTGCCTAATGGATGGCAAGGGGCTGGGAGACGAGATAGACAAGCGCGTGGTTTGTAAACAACCTACTGTACCATCGCACTCACACACTTTGTGTGGCACAGAAACAACAATGTAATCAAATATGATACATGTACTTACTTGGCAGTGTTGATTTATTCATTAATTAATTATCACCGGCAGACCCGTTCCAACACTCGAGCATACCTAATACAATTACAGTTTCTTCTGATAACAAAAAAGTTGTTTTAAACATTCACGCACATACGATAAGTTACGTCTACAAAACAAACAACAATTACAGTTTCTTTTGCTAAGTTTGTCTTGTAACACATATCTCTACAATGTTAAATATTCAAAACAAACATGACTAAGTTAAGTTTTACAAAAATAAAGTTTGGCTTTTAACCTGGTGAACCTAGGTACTTGAGTTTCCTGATAACACGTCTGACTCTGCATCAGATTAAGACGATGTTGTGGAATCAGGTGAATCAACTGAGCTGGCAGTGGCGGCGGCGTCTTTGTGGACAAACTCATCAAACAGAAGATGATTCTCGCTTCCATCAAAAGCATTGCTAATCCCTGTCTTCTTGAAACTTTTTGTCACAATTACCTTAGAAATCTTATTCCAGCTGGTATATAGCCACCCATAATTTTTTTCAAGTGATGGTCGTTGAATTTTTTCCGTGGGCATGAGGGTGTGGCCTCCTTCGGCCATGTACTCTGTACAAAGTTTGCCAGTTGTCCTTGAAGGCTTATTTATGCTGACGTCTAGTGGCCGTAACATGTGCATTAGTCCTCCTGGTATAACTGATAGGTCCATTTTCCATCAGAAGTTGTTTGACTCCTGTCATTAATTGGCCCCGTAAACTGTCCAGCGCTAGCATTTATTTGAGTCGTAAGGCTGCTCAGAGTTGTTTTAACCATACAGTCTTGATCCAATCCATCATTAAATTGTTATCCATCCATCCCTTCTCTTACATATGCGTGTGAAATCTGCAGGGCAGTTTTAAATTCTTTGGAATTGTTTTTCTCTTAAAATTCGTTAATAGGGGGGGGGGGGTTCTTTCCATCTACAATAATAGCAAGCATTACAGTGCATCATATGTTTTCCACACCAGAAGTTATAATGAGTACACTTGCGTTCCTTTCTCCTCTATTGTTGAACTTTTCGGCATATCAAAATACATGGAAGTTTGATCCACATTTCCAATTTGTGACTTGATGTACACATTCGTTTCTCCCAACCACAATTTGCTCTGAAGTGCTCCCGACATACACCTCTCCTAGTCGCAATTTCCAGTGCACCGAACTGTAGCATTTCTGGCAATAACACATCCATTCTTACGCAGGTCTCACACATATTTCAATAACTTTTCCTCGATTTCTGGAAATTTTCCATGTTTCGGGCCACAAAAAACTCTGGAATTTCGTTTTGCATTGCTATATTCGTAGTTTTATTTACGCCAGTAATGGATGTGGCCTTCACTTACAGAAAATTGTCGGCATGCTGCATAATTGCTGTTTTCTTCTGTGAACGCAATAGACTTTAGTTTCAAATCTACAGTATAGCTGGTTTACTTGCCACCTGTTTTAAACATGCTGCTGCTGATTTCATTTGTCAACAACACAAGTGAAAATAATTTCTTTTGTGTCAGTAATTCCAAGGAGGCACTTTTCCACTCTCTTCACAGTAAATCTCAAACTCATCCAAACATGTTCTCTCTTTCCTTCTTCCCCTGCGTCCATAAACTCCGTACCATCATTTCCTTCTTCCACCCTTCACCCTCCTAGACACCCAGGCTGCAAAAGATGTATAAAAACCTACAGCCATTTAAAAGCTTACCAATAGCCTATCTACTCACAGCCACACACTGCAACAAAAATAAGTGATGGGTAAGATTTGCGGGGAAATATTTATTTTTCTACCAATTCAGACATGAAAATGTAGAGTGTGTAAGATACATCAGTAAATACAGTAATTGTTGAATGTGTACACAGGAACAGAATTAACTGCTGCGAAGAGAGGGGGAAGCAACGTGCATGCGCAGACAATTGAACTAGCAGTTGAGTGATCTGTTCAAGATGGGTGAGGGAAGAGAATTGTGGCGCATGTGCAGCGACTGTAAGAACAGATCCTTTTCACGTGATTGAACTAATTTTTGTAGTTCTCTTCACCGAGTATTTAAAAATGAACTGGTAGTTCGCGAACTACCTAATCCTAGTGTTTCTGCCGATATTGTTTATTCACTTGTAAAATACTATCAAAGGGTATGATTGAATGTCCAAACCAGAAGGTAAAAAGCACAGGAAAATGACACAGAAAGTTCTGATTTCCAATTTTTTTTTCAAAGCAAGAAATTGTCTGTACCGTTTCGATTAATATATAGTTAAATTAAAATTTTGTAGATTTCATAATTACCTAAAACCATAGCATTTACTGTCTTGAAAAGATAAGTCAACATGGTGAACACAATTTTAAACAAAATTGCCATATAGATTTTTAATAGCTTCTGTCATTTATCCTTTGAAACATAATCGAATACAATATAGCCAGGGGAGCAAGGCATTAAAGCTAGCACTGGGTGGTTCAAACGATTCAAGAAGCATGTAAATTTTCACACATTTAACATTATCAGAGGCTAAGGCAGCAAGTGCTTATTTATTGCCTTTATGTTGTGCAGACATACTTGTAGCCTTTAGACATTACACTTCAAAATATTTTTCAAGAATGGTACATACGATCAACTTACTAGTCTGGGTGCCAAATGCCAAATAATGAGCAACCTTGTTTTGGGGATAAAATTTTATCATTGTTTATGATGTCTTATAGTGTTATATTTCATATCGGATTGATGCCACTCTGTAAGTATTGAGCAATTTGTAAAATTCAAGTTGGCGTCCGTAAGGGTAATTGAACAGGGATTAGTTTTCCAGTTACTAGAGAATGGCATGTGGGCTATCGTATTCTATGTTTCTCAGGTCAGCAAATATTAAAATTGACATAATCTATAGTATAAAAATGAATCGCAAAATGTGTTGGTAAGCGCATAACTCAACAACGCCTGGACCAATTTGGCCAATTCTTTTTTTTAAATGTTCGTTGAAGTTCAAAGATGGTTTTTACGGTGAGAAAAATTCGAATAATTGCCGGGGAAAAAAACCCTAAAAGAGTAGAGTCAATTTGAGCTTTATTGCTATTGTTGTTTAAACAATGTAGGTATGTTCCTGTGATAGAGGCCTTAAGCATTCACTCAGGTATTGTATAAAGTTTGGGGTGTGGGAGGGGTGGGGTTACGGGTTCGTATCCCGTGCAAGAGTTTGCGATGGTAATTACATGACGACATACAAGCGTATTGCGCGCGCTCTTTAATCTGTTATTGAGTACGCTAGCTGTTAAATGCCGGGCAGCTGTTTTATAGAGAAATAAAGATGAATTTAAAAAAGTACCATCAATTAACACGTAACTAAAAGTTAGTTACTCTTTTCTATAGTACACGCGGGCGAAGCCGCAACGGGACAGCTAGTATATTATAAAAATTAATGCTGAGTAGTTTATACATAAAAGAATTTAGATAGTCACAAAAATGTGTAACTGGAAGTATAAAATAATTTATTTTTGTAAAGGGAGAAACTAATTGCATGTTGTAATGACGTTCAATTTTTAAAAAAAATATTGGAATTCTCCAAGTAAAATTAAGTATACAAAATAAGAAATACCTTGGCAACAATTAAGTGGAGATTAGAGAAAAATATTACCAAGAACAGATTTACTTAAAACCCATCTTCAAATTCACTTTCATTAATTGCTTCAGAAATTTTGATATGACACATCATGCTGCATGGAATGTTGGTAGAATGACAGCTACGTCTCATTGTCGAGCAGGGTTCATCAGCTTTGCAGGAGCATTATCTTTAATATGTAATTTGGTGCAAACCTGCATCAGGTGTAGGTATTGGTATAGGTGATTCGGAATAAAGTGAGCACTCAAAAAAGCCCTGATTAATTTCTATTTTCTGCCAGGTTATATATTTCCGCTACATGTAAACATCAACATTGCCACGTGCTTTTATTTACATAGTCTTGTACAATGTATACATTTACATTACAATGCTCCGATAAATTTTAGCTACAATATGTACTCATTAAATGCACGGGTGTTGAATATGTGCTATACTCAGTAATAATCTTAGTTATAAATACCTACGAGTAAACGTCTTAAACACTGGTTTCTCTGCGTCTACTCTTACGGCGCTATTACCGTTTGGAATCTCGTAAATGCATGCACAGTATATTCGAACTTTTAAAATTAAAACCGCCACTAAAAACACGGCACACGCTACCCAAGAATTCAAGTTCCGTTCAGCATACTGCAATGAACGACGACGACGCACGTAAAGAGAAACAATAAATAACATATTTTCTTAACGTTTGAAACAGGGGAAAAAAATGCTTTTTCTATTTCCAGATACTCAGGCTGGCGATCATAAAACATAACAACTTACATTACTAATGACTTCACATAATTTATCAATGATATTCATGAACATTCACTTTTAATACTTTTATATGTGTTTATCAGAAACCCATATTCATTACATAACGGACAAACAAACTGAATGACGCAATTCGCCTCCAAGCGGCGAAAACCTAACTCTGATGCCATCTGTCGGTGAAATTTCAAACTACCTCTGTGGCGCGAAGAGTTAGCGGCATGTGCCAACGATAGTCGACTCGGTTGCGTCGCATTGTGCTGCCGCTAATTAATTAAAACTATACAGTCAGTAGGTATGTCAGTAAGAACTTAAATAAATATTTTAAAGTATATTAAATACAGAGAGGTCGTTTGCAATTGATGTTGTTTCACTAATACTGTATTCAAATAAGAAAATACATGGGACTACATGCAGTTATTCGCTACCAACCATACAAACAATAATGTAACTATTGTTAATGTTGGCTTATATGCAGTAACGGCTAGTGATTTTTTTCAAAGGTTAAATCTTTAGTGCTCACTTTATTCCAAATGGCCTATAAAAGTTATTTCTCTTCATTTCTTCTCCATCCAAATAATATTTGGTCCATGGGTGGTAAAGATGGCTGACTGGCAGATAGCCATATGATGGCTTGAAAGTGGGGATGCTGAACATAAAGTGCAAAACACTCTGTAGTAGATGGAAGGGTTTCAAAAGAAGGTGCTTAAAGTTGGGCTACTCTCATTTTTTTTCCTCCATACAAAAATTCTGGCATCTGTCATTTCCACTACATCATCTACTCCGTAGGCAGCAGCCCTAAATGTGGTGCATTCCTTCATTATGTCTGCCATACTGCTTTCTATATGACGTAATTTATTTAATTTTTTCCCGGACTGTAGACACTTCAGAATTCTCTTCTTTCCCACTCCATAGTATGAAGCAACTGTGTCACAGCCAGAACGGGTATGATCAGCGGGAAGGCTTGGGATTATGTTCTCAAGTGTTATTACTGTAGCTTTAATGTCTTCTGATGCTCTCGATGCTTTGGGTGATAACATGCACATATAATTATTCATATGTTCCAGAATGTCATATGGTAAATGGTCTTGTCCAGTTCCCACCAAACATTTTCCAGGTGGAACCGTAGCATCATTTTTATAAATTTACTTTCATATAAGTTGAATGAGTTGCCTTTTACTATCAGTATTTGACAGAGTTACATTTTGTGGAGGTAGTGGTCCAATTTTGGTAAGAATAAGCTTTCGGAAGCCTTCCTTCCCACAATTTTCTCTTGTATACTCTTTATGATAAAGTCATTAGCATCTGTCAAATGCCAAGTAGACATGAGCATTATTCAGCCATTTTAGGATCTTTCTTAGGAAGTTTTCCATGAAATCATGTACGTAGTGTTCCCAGTGAGGGCTAATACACAGTCTAAAACAAAGCTCAACCATCGATAAAGTTAGGGTAGGTACTCTGCTTGTTATGCCTGAAGGTATTACAGCTGGAGAGTTCATTAAAACCGATTTGATGTCGGCATCTCTCATACTAACGTTATCTTTCAACATAGATGTGAGCACATGAGTAAGTTCATATTTTAATACTTATTCCATTTGTTTGCCTCTACTTATTTGAAGGGTTACAACTCTGGAATACAAAAGCGTACCATCCAATTGCATGGTTGTTTTTTGTTTTGAGCCTTGTTTCGTTTCATCCGTGCTGACAATACATTTTTGCAAACTGTCATAGAAACTTAGGTCTTCCGAAGAAGAAAATTCACTTTTAGAAGCTATTGGAGGCATAGGAACATTTTTTCCCCTTTATATATGGCAAGTGTAACATTAGGCTCTGGAGAAAGAGCTACTTAAGTTTTAGGTATTCTTGGTACGAAAATTGAATAACAATCTTTGCCTGTGATTCTTTCTCCTGGAAATTTCATTAAAAATCATTACCATAGCATGAGTTTCTTGCAGTCCATTCTCAGAGCAAATATTTTTCAATATTACCCTTAGTGAATAGCTGCCACTTCGTGTCTTAGCTACTGATGCTTGAAAATGCCTGAATTCATCAGAAGCAATTGTTACTTTGAACGGACTGAGCTCTTTGATTATTGACTTTTATTTAACAAGTTTAAAAAAGCAACTTGAAGTTGAACAGCAGATTTTTTCAGACAACTTGCAATTATGCTACTGTTAGTGCTGCAAAACGTGAGATCTTCAGTTCACTGATATGCTGAAACAATATTTGACTGCACTCGCGATCAACTGACTCGACGCTGACTCGCAAATGATACTTGATGTGTCTGCAGCAAGAGTGTTTTTTTTTATATTTAAATAATTGATGAAAGTGGTTTCGCATACTCGGAAAAAAACACCTTCATCGTTTTCTATAGATATAAGTTGTGATGGTACTGGTTTATGCTGTCCAATATTAACACGTGTTCGGGTGCCTCGCCGTCACTTGCGGTGCAACATGTTTTCATCTCAGGGTTTGTAACTATGGGTTACGAGAGTTTGTGAATGAAACAAACAATTGGGTTGTTACAAGATTGTATTTAGTTAATTTTGCTGAAGCGCGCACTGTCAGTTATACAACATAGTAGGCTACATTATAAAACAAAAGACTTTCCGGTGAACCACCGTCCTATTTTGCAAACTAAACCCTTAGCACCATTAATATTAAAAGAGCTCTACGCGCATTTGTGAATCACAAAGGCCACCTGCATTTTACTGACTGCGTATCACGTGGGTCAGTAAGTCCTGTGATTGATTTATAAACTTGCGACTACTGATAACTCTGTTACACTGTAAATGAGTTTGCATCATACGTTAACAACAAACTAGCTCTCATCCAACTCAAGACTCATGTAGGCAGAGTCTAGCGAAGCCCCTTGCGTTGGCTAAAACACCGACCTACACACATGGACAACACAGGAAAGACTGGGGCGAGCCGAAAGTTGCCGCCGTCTAGGTACCCCCCCAGTTCCACGGATGAATACGCCGGCAGCTAGAAACTCTCTTAATTATATTACACTTACTGTAAAACTAACTTACAAGAAATTAAACATATGTACTAAAACTAATTATTACAACTAACAATATTTTGAAATTGGGTTACAGAGACTAAAAGAAATCAAACAAAAAAAAGCACATGCGGAGGGATACATTTACACTTTGGTAACACCAGCATGTTCTGAGTCCCTTTTCTCAAACACACAAAAAAATATTTAAACCAAAATTTCCCCAGTACTTGCGAGGTATAAACATCTATATATTTATGAAAGTAGACTTAACTGAAATTCAATGTTTAACTATTGGTGCTCACTGGTTAGATATTCATTTATCATACAAAAAAGAATTATTATAAGAGAAATTACAATTCATAATGCCTAAATTACGTAAAACATCTGGTTGTAAATCATGAACAAAACTAAACAAAAACTGCTGGTATGATCTGTCCATCTTAGAATAGTGTTCAGGTAAGCCAGGCTCTACTTCTGTATGACCAGGCTCTACTTCTATATGACCAGGCTCTTTACTTCTCTGATGTCTACTTTATAAGAAAAATGTTCCTGCTCTGCCTGTGGCAGCAACACTCTCATGGACAGTTGTGGAGGTACCTGAGCAGCCGGGAGGCGTGGCAACACCTTAGTAGGG
Organism: Medauroidea extradentata; assembly: GCA_003012365.1. NCBI lineage: Eukaryota > Metazoa > Arthropoda > Insecta > Phasmatodea > Phasmatidae > Medauroidea > Medauroidea extradentata. Next base: position 10,732 of record PNEQ01100460.1, on the reverse strand, counting down.
AGGTCTGTTTAACACACCCAACAGTAATTAGAACGTAAAGAAATCCACCATACGTTGGGGTATTGGGGCAAGGCACTTTACAACCCCCCTTCCCCCCCAAGGAAATTTGAGAAAACAAAGCTTATCAGATTTTACTTGCATCAAGGACATCCCTAACTAGCATGGTAGCCACTTTGTGGGCCATAATCCATTGTCTCGTATGGTGTTGTATCATCATATCCAGCTTCTCCCCTCTTGACAATACTGTCTCCTCTGGTAACTCTAGACTTTTAACAAGGGAATCCTGCACTACCTCATCCGTGACCAACTCCAGTGGTGTGAAACCTGTACTGCAGTGAATACGTGAATTCAGGAAATCATTTACCAGGGGCATAACCTCTACCCAACTACCATGATTCTTCTGGCAATAGGTCCGAAAGATCCTACCTATTTCCCTCATGCAGCGCTCTACCAGGTTCCTCTGGGGGTGTCATATTGATAAATAGACAACATAGACACCTGTCCAGAGCAATTCACACTTCCAAGAATCTGCTGTGAATTGCGTGCCGGGTCACTTACGATTCTCCCAGGCTTACCACACTGAGGAAAATGATTCTTAACCAGGAGGTCAAGGCAAACCGTAGCTGTCGCCTTCTTCAGTGGGTAGCATACAATGAATTTGGTGAATACATCAAGAACAACAAAAATAAATTTGACACCTCCCCTTGATGTGGGCAATGGCCCATATAAGTCTGAGCTGGGTGGCTGGTCAGGGTTGGGTCCTTAATGGTAGGTTTGGTTGGTTGTGTTTGTTTTTGGTTTTCTTTTTACAGTTTGTTGTTAGATTTTGGTCGGATTATTTTGGTTTGGTTTCCCTTTTCTTTGAGGACGTCTGTCGGCTGAGGTTTGTTTTGCTTCTCCCTGTCTGTAGTGCTTCAGTCATGGTGTGTTCACCTTTCTGGCCAAATGGGGGCTTGTTGAGTAGTTATCTCGGGGCGTCTTGAGTCACTCCTTCAGTCGGGTCTACCCCTCTAACGGCTGTGGAGGGGCGGCCTTGATGAGAGGGGTGTCTCAGGAGTCTCGGCTGGGAGAAGGGGAAAATAGGGGGGAGAGCATAAGTTTTGCTTAGTAGAAGGAGGCGAGCAGCCATCATTCGGGCAAGGTGAGTTTAATGAGGAGGTAACTGGCAAGGTGGACGATCTGCAAGTGTGTGATCCGACGAAGTAGCGGCGCCAATGGTATTTGACTCGGGAAGATTCTTAGTCTTTTCTGAAGGGGTGATCGCCCAATTGCTCTTGGGCTTAACAAGAGGTTTGGATGGCCCGTTCGCAGCCGAGGTATGTGGCTGGCGACCAGTGGTCGCCGAGAATCTGATGAAGTGGTGAGTCTTCCAGATTTTCGCCTTTTCCTTGTGTGGGGAGCGTGGATCTTTGGATGAGGATCCCTGCCGGAATTTTTGGTTTCGAAGTTGTCGGGGAAATGTGACTCGTGAAACTTACGAGTCATCTGGAAATTGCCCATTGTGACATCGTCGGAGACCTTTAAAACTTTGACCAAGTTGGTCGGAAACCAAAATTGGGTGCACAGAGCTGGTTCGTGATTGGGGAGGATAGGTGTTTGCATTTCGAAACAGACGGTACTGAATTTGAAAGGCTTCGAGTTGTCTGTGTAGGAAGGTAATGTGTTTAACCCCTGCGGATTAGTACCGTATGTTGGGTAGTGTTCAACTCTGGTGTAAAAGAGTACAGTGTGTAAGGGTTTTGCACTTGCATGGGCAAGTTATATAATGTGTTATTTGTGTATACTATGACAAGAAGCCGAGAAGATTACTGAGTGTGACGGCCTTTTTGGCATGTTGTAGGGCAAAAGTTCTTACGTCATGCCTGTAAAGTTGACATTTAGTGAAAGGTCGATGTATGGATCTGTGCTTCTGAAAATTAACTGAATTGTGCCGAGAGAGGAATTGATGTATATTATTATTGAATATACTGCTTTAATTTCAAAAAGTATGTCGTCGTCTTCTCACTGATCTATTGCTTTCCTGTTGTGATTGCCCCGAGCGTAGGTCATGACAAATGTTTCTTGCTTTTGGTTGAGTTTGGCTCTTAAGAGCATTATGGCGGGAGTTTGGCCGATGGTGCATAGCTGAGTATTGGGTGGTTCTTGCCTTGGTGGTTGGTTCAAGTCAACAGCTAGTAACTCCAGTGGACCTGCAGTGATGATTGTCTGCCAGGGCCCCTCCCAGTTTCTGTTCGGGATCTTTGCCTTTTGGCAAACTTCACAACAACTAACACACTGCCTCACAGTCCTCGCCATGTTGTTCCAATAGTAGCTCAGGCGTAGTAACCTGAAAGTTTTTTTTTTTTCTTTTTTTTTTCACCAAAATGGCCAGTCGAGCGATGCACATGGGCCACCAAAGGTCTAATTCAAGCTCTAGGTACGCACACACTCCACCTCCCAGTCTCTAAACCATCCTTTCGATAAAGTACTTCCTTGTTTAGGCAGTACCAGGATACAACCTTACTCACAGCTGGGTCACTCAAATCCCTATTTTGATTATCCAAAACACTGATTACTTCGCCCCAGACACATTCCTCTCGCTTGGCTACTGCAATGTTCTTGAATTTTCTGATTAAACCATCATCATACTCGATACTGAGTTTAGCCATGACAGGCCCTGATTTAGGTTTTTCCTCAAGGACTACTTCACTATTCTGTAGGGTCATCCTGCTCAGCAGATCAGCCTCATTGTTATCCTTACCCGAAACATAATTCATTTCCATGTTGAACTCCTGGAGCGCCAGGCACCACCTAGTCAACCTGCTGCCTATTAATCTGCAGGACCTTAGAAATGCCAAGCTGTGGTGGTCTGACATTACAACGACCCTATGACCTATCAGCATATCCCTAAACCGACTTAGTCCCCACACTACAGCTAGGCATTTCTTTTCAGTGGTCGTATTTGCCCTCTCAGTACCTGTCTGAGACTGACTCATGAATGCCAACAACTTTTCCTCGCCATCCGCACCATACTGGAACAATTTGACCCCCAGACCGTAACCTGAAGCGTCAGCATTCATATAGAAGGTGCTACCAAAGTCGGGATGGTGTACCATATATTCACTTGTAAACAAAAGCTTAGCAGATTCACCGCAAACCGTCGATAGAAGTTGCAAACCCCTAGAAATCCCCTGAGTTCCCTCACATTACTAGGCTTGGGGAAGTCGGGAATTAGACTGACTTAGCTAGGTTCAGGTTGGATTCCCCTAGAGTTCAAAACAAACCCAAGAAACTGTACCTGTTCCCTGAGAAATTTCGATTTTCCGAGATTCAACCTTTTGCCCACTACTCTCAGCCTGGCAAACAACTGTTGTAGAAATCCCATATGTTCACTGAAAGTTTCGCCAACCACCAACAAGTCATCTACATACACTCTGACAACAGAGTTGACCCTGGCCCTAGTGATGCATCCACCGCCCGGCAGAACTCACTAACACTGTTAGTCAGGCCGAACGGCAGTATGCAGAATTGGTAGCTCGTTCCCTTATATGAGAAGGCTGTAAATTTCCTGTCGTTTGGATGGAGTGGCACTTGCCAGAATCCCTTAACAAAATCCATAGTTCTGATGTACTTGGTTCCCGAGAAAGCTGAGAAAAGGTCGCCAGGCTCTACAGGTGACTGCCGATCAGGCTGAATCCTGCGATTAATTTCGTGAGCATCAATGCAGATCCTAATTGAACCATTCCCTCTTCCGGACACAAACCAAAGGGTTTACGAATGGACTGTTTCCTTTTCTCTATGATCCCATGTTTTACCATCTCGTTAATCTGTCTTTCGACCTCGTCCTTACAAGACCATGGGATGGGATACGTCTTTTGCTTAAAGGGAGTATCGTTCACTACAGGTATTCGAGCAACATACTGGTTTGTTTGCCCTGGCTTATCAGCAAAAACATCACGGAAATCACACAGCAAATCCTTCAATTAGTTCCGCTCGCCAGTATTTTCAGTCTGACAACCCTGCAATACCCTGTCCAACTGCACCCCCCAATCTTCAGTGTCACTAGTGCTCAGATGGTAAACTGCTACCTCCTTCTCAGAGGCAATCCATGCTAAAATTCCCTCAGCCTCACCTAACTCTATCTCATCCACGCAGTCAACATAGAGTGATTCTGCTGGATTATCAGCATCCTATGGGAATAGGCTTACCTCCCACACTGATCGTCCCTTCAACAAAACTCACCACCACATTGTGCATTTGCATGAAGTCTGTCCCAATAATTACATCTCTGACCAGCTGAGGGATAACCAAACATACTGCCTCATATGCCGCCCCATTGATTTCCAAACTGATAAAAACCTGCCTGTTTACTTTTTTTTACTTTTTTCCTTCATGGCACCTAAAACAGTTAATTGCGGTACAGGCAATGAGGGAAACACACCACCTCCACGATTCAGGTTGTTCTATAACTGTTCGGAAATGCCAGAGATTTCTGATCTAGAATCAAATATTGTTGCCATATCTTTGCCAGCTATCTAGCATAACAGTTCTGGCACAACACTACTACTCCCTTCATCCCTTTCCTTATGTAACAGAAACTCCCTTTCGTTTGAGAAAATTGTAGCTGCCATTACATCAGCTGCTCCAGCCCCACCACTTAAACTGGAAGGCCCCTCACGTTTCCCTGTTTCGTAAACTTCACATTGTTTGTCCGTGATCGGTTCGCCTGCCCTTCAGCATCCCAAGCAGACTGATCACTTGGACCTTCAGAGTCTGTGAGCCCACCTTGTGACTTGTGTAATTGTCCTAGGTTCATTGCCAGTGGATCGTCTTGTGACCACCCCATTTCTCCAATCCCGTTCGCCTGAACCTCCCTGATCGTGGTTGCGCTGGTAGCGACCACCTTCCACATAACATGTTCTGTCGCTACGGTAATAAGGGGTCCACCCCTGCCCTCTATCTTGCACTCCTGCACCGGATAGGCCATTCTCATTGTCAGTATCCTCAGTACGGTCCATCTCTTGTAGGATCTTCCTCATCTGCTCAATGGTATTCATTTCCTTCCCCACTATCATCCTTTGTATTGTTGGTGGTGTTTGCTTGTACACAAGTGCAATTACGTCCTCGGTCTCAAGTGGACAATCGTAAAATTTAGACCTTTCACCACATTACTTAGATGGCCCTCTAATTCGCCTACTTGACACAATCCTCAATACAGCTCTGCGTGATTGTCTCCCTGCGTGCGAGCGCTCCAATACCCCTTTAGGAACTCGACTTCAAAATCTGCATAACAGGTTTTGTTGCTTTCGCGTAGCTTAAACCAATTCTCACACTTCCCTGCAATTGATTTCTTGCAATCATTGCTTGTTCCCTTTCACTACATTCATTCACTCTAAAGAATTCTCGTAATCATTATATGTGCTTTCTTGGGTGTTCTCCTTTTCCCTTACAAACCTAGGTACGTCCCTGTCTCTGTAGGGATGGCGTAGCCTAATTATTTGTGTACCTGAATGCTCTTTGCACTCAGTTCCGCTATTATCTCTTCCCTGCTGGCATTCTGCAATTTTCGCCTCTTGCTCTGTGACTGTTCCCCAGGGCCTCTAAAGTCATTAGGAATTCACCCCTCAAGGAAGTGTACTCTGTCTGTAACTGAATTTCTCTCTGCCTCACCTCGTTAGCCAACCCTGACTTCAGCTCCTTGACCTTCTCTTGTTGTTGTGAAATTTCGCCCTGGCATCCTATGATCACTTTCTCTAAGGTAATGCTGCGTTCTTGCAACTTGTCCCTTTCCTCACGTGCTTCCACTACTTCAGTAGCTACCCTATCTACCTGTTCCCTTAGCTCGCCTTGATTCGTGGCAACTCGTCTGACAGAAGTATTCACTACCGCATATCTCCGATCACGCTCAATCACATCCTGGGCTCTGTCTCGCTCCCACCTATTTCGAAAATCAACCAAACTATCCTCCTGTTCCTTTTGCACTTCCTGAAGAAAACTCTCCAATACTCTCTGATTGCTCTCCTCAATTTTACTGATTTATTCCCGTAACCTCTGCTCTAACCTTTTCCATACAACTCCTTTTTACTTTATAATCATATTGCGATTTTCAGCCCTTATTATATGCAAAACTGCCTGTATGTTCAAGGTATCTGGTGTCAATTGTGACATATGCTCAAACCCCTCACCTTCCTCATAGTTCGGAGAGGTGAACAAATCTTGCGGCGATAACGTATTTTGCCTATCACTACTGTTATTATCACCCCCCCTTAAGTCATCTTGCTGTTCTGCCGTTAGCGACAGAATATTATCGGTGCCCTCCATACTTCAAATTTCCCCAGTACTTGCGAGGTACAAACATCTATACATTTATGAAAGTAGACTTAACTGAAATTCAATGTTTAACTATTGATGCTCACCAGTTAGATATTCATTCATCATACAAAAAAGAATTATTATAAGAGAAATTACAATTCATAATGCCTAAATTACGTAAAACATCTGGTTGTAAATCATGAACAAAACTAAACAAAAACTGCTGGTATGATCCGTCCATCTTAGAATAGTGTTCAGGTAAGCCAGGCTCTACTTCTGTATGACCAGGCTCTTTACTTCTCTGAAGTCTACTTTATAAGAAAAATGTCCCTGCTCTGCCTGCGGCAGCAACACTCTCATGGACAGTTGTGGAGGTACCTGAGCAGCCGGGAGGCGTGGCAACACCAGCAGTAATAAGAAAGTGAAAAAAATTAAAGAAACCCAACATACATTGGGATAGTGGAGCAAGACACTTTACACAATGCTATGGTGCAGTGTTTCTTAAATAAAATAAGACTTGTTACTTCTCGAGTAGAAAGTATTAATAATTCCTTTCCAAAATCTTCAAGTTTCTAAAGAAAAGCTCTTCTTGGTAAAGTGCCTCCACCAAAACCGAAGTATAAAGAATGTAATTGGACAATGTTCCGTGTTGTGTCATTTTTAAGCATTTCTTGCGTTACTTTAGAGAAAGCAACATTTTTGAGGAGATTCGTCGGGAACTAGTTTGGTTTTTTGAAGCTGTAATATTTCTTTCGCTGGTAAATAGTTTCTGACATTTATAGTGGTATCTTACATCCACAGCATGTAAATCACTGGGTGCTCCTGAAATTCTCAACTGCACCTCATCTGCCCATTTGTCTTTCTTTTTCACTGCCCACATTCAAAATACTATTTTGGAATGTAATGGTTCTGACTTAGAAGTAAGGATTGTAATGACTTGGATTTTTTTTGGATCGATCAATGCTATACTCACCACAAAAAATACAGTTACTTCTAAAATTGAATTTTGTAGGTTCTGAACGCAGTACTTATTTAGACTATTCATGTGTGTCATCTTCCTTGCGTTTTAGAGGTGTAGGTTGAAACACATGATCGGTGGCTGTACACAGCAAATTGCAACTATCAGAAAACATTTGTTCCAGGTGCTCAAAACTGTTGTCATTATGCAGTTTACAGCAGTTGTAATTGACTCAATGAGGTTTACTGATACATAACTTATTTACATTGTTCTGGCTACCACACTTGAAAATGCACTCCTCTTCATTTTCGCTAAACATTTTGACTTGATTCATTCATCGTTGCAACAAACAAACTTCTAAATTGATTTTTACAGTCAATTTAAGTTGAAAATAAATTATATTCGAGTTCATTGACCCAAAAAACTTTTAAAACGCTTTTTTCACAAGACATTATTGACACTCATCAAAGGTAACATCTTTTTAGTTGCCCTATAGACACCATCATGGATTATTAAAAAAGCCGAAGTCTTAAAATGTGGCATCTATCGGTTCTGAAATAAGAGCTATTTTCTGTGTCAGAAACCATTAAAGCATTTTATCCATACGCCAACAAATAGCTTTTCTTCTTGGCATCCTGACTGCCGACACAATCCTTGTGCATCTGTGCACCTTATTACACATGTGTAAAATTGGTACTGTGTAATAATTTTAAGATGTTCCTCATGAAAACAGATTAGAAACAAAATCATGTGATAATATAAAATATCTCTATAACTAAAACAAGTCTTGTTCTTCAGTTTCAATATTATTGTTGGTGTACATCAGTGACATAAATTAATGTGGCATGTCTAAAGACAAATTATGTAAGGACGTTGATAATTGTAATGGATTGACAGAAGATTATCCAATTTAAATATGGTGAAAAATTGTTATAAAAAATTATTTATGGACTTTGATAATTGTAGTGGATTGACAGAAGATTATCCAATTTAAATACGGTGAAATTCGTTATAAAAATTAAATACGGTGAAATTCGTTATAAAAATTAAATACGGTGAAATTCGTTATAAAAAAAGTATGGATAACAACACATTTTAGTATAACAACTTCTATGTGCACCATTTCTATATGATACTTGTAAATTGTATAAAGACAGTTTTTGTTGCTGTTTACAGTTTTTGTTATACTGAGGTTCCATTATAATGGAAAACTGAAATTGTAAAACTCATATTATGATAAATGATTTTAGACACTGGTAAATGTGTTTTAATTTTTATGATCATTGGAGATTAGCTAGCAAGGTTATTTATTTACTATGAATATTGTGGTGGTACGATGCTCCTCGGTACTAGGCTCACAAGTTGCTCAAACACGTGGTTCATTCAACAGCCCATTTTTATTACCTTTTTCTTTTCATTTTTCAAAAACTCTTGCAACCGCGCTTACATCGGTACATACACTTTTCTGGTACGTAAACATAAACCGAAACAGAAACGAACCAAAACAAAACCAAATTCAAAGGAAACAAGCACGTGCTGAATTGAAACATAACCTCAGTAACCGATAGTGGGCCGGCCACGCAGTTGGTACCGCCGTAAGTTTACATCAATGAAGGAAAATTAGTTAATAAAGAAGAATACTCGCAAGTCTTTTTACCACCTTCCATCACGGCCCCATGGCTTTCGTTCGCGCCCCTCGGCTTAACACGTGCTAAACTCTCGCAACGCGACGTGTCCGGCCTCCTCGACAGTCAAGAACGAAGTGATCAGCTACGGCAACTGCAATTGCATCCCAAGATACCCTGGCGGCCTACCTTCCGGTAAAATGATCTATAACATTCCACTGAGACCAAATAACCTGTCTGTATACAAAATAAACAAACTAAAATTACCGAAAAATCGGCAAAATTCTGCTTAGCACAATGACGTATTTCATTATTTTGCTTAATAATTACTACAATAAAAATATATTAAATAATGTTTTGGCATCGGCCATTGCCGGCCGTACACCTTGCAGTACCTTCTGTGAACCCCTATTGGTGTCGCCCCCGTTGCACCATGGCCGGGCTGGCCGAACTCATTTACATATCTTTAAAATAAACACCAAGAATTTACCAACTGCCATAACTTTTAAAAGGTCAATTTCTCGTAAAATTTCTGAGTCCACAGTTGCTAGAATTTTTATGCCGTTTCAGAAAAGTCCACACAAGACACATTTATTTTAACTCCTTCGCTGCGACATTCGACTATAGTCGAATATACAAAATATTTCTAAACTGAGACATGCGACTTTAGTCTAACATTGAATTAAATGGCTCTGTAAACCATAGATACATTGTTTTCTCGCTTAAAAATAACCAAAAATAAAGTATTTACAATAAGAAAAGGATTTTTTTATAATTTTTTTTACACTATCTTGGCACAATTAAAAATTTTTTACTCCGCAGCAAAAGAGTTAAATTCACGTGCCGTCCGAAAACAGATCTCTGAATAATTCTACCTCAAAGCTTTAGAAAACATTATTCGACATTAACATATTACGATGAAAAGACTAATCACTAACAATTGCATCCAGATGCGGTTTTCTGTTACTGTACTGTTTCGCCTGGCCCAATAGCGGTTTTACATTTTTAAAGTGTGTTTTATAGGTGATATCCTGTTCAGCAAAATTATAATACTTAAATTAACTAAACAAATTATTTTTTTAGAAGAATTATTAGGCTTAAAGCGACAAACATGGAATTCTTATTGGAAAAAATGCTCCTTAATAAACTTACAATTGTATAAACACTCTTAGTTTAATCATCTACAGGCAATGGATTAAAGTAGGGTGGCTGGGCAACACACTGGGGCCTTTGAAATTAATTAAAGGCATCATCACTGCCCTATATTTAACTGATGCTATGCTGACCTGCTTATGGTTATGAAGTGTCAGTAACACTGGCTAGCATTATTTATGCAAAAATTAACATTAACAGGGACTCAAAACAAAACCCTAGAAACTACACAACTGACGTATCGAAAAATTATACCCCAAGCGTACTATATCTTCACGATATAGTACTGTATTTGCAATTCTAGGAATTTATGTTCAGTTTTTAAATACACATAATTTTCTTATGAACATTTGCCATTTTTTTTTAATTTTTCACATCCATAATTTTTTACAAATATATCCGTTGGAAATTTTTGTTTAGTTTTGCTTTCTGTATGAAAATATGTAGTATCTATTGAGAATTTGGGAATATTGGATGTAAGTACAGAACACTAAAGAAATGAAGAAATTAACATTGCACTATATTAATGAGGTTTTTTCCCTTGATTTTGAGGAACTGGCTCATAATATTTTATCAGCCAGCACATGTCATTGTTGTGGAAATACTATAATACTATAGAAAGGTCTCCCCAAATTATTGTATTAATGTTTTTTTTTTTTTTTTTTTTTTTTTTTTTTTTTTTTTTTTTTTTTTTTTTTTTTTTTTT